>JAHWFO010016894.1:1440137-1527018 GCA_023313115.1 Rhysida immarginata
GGGGAAGGCAAGTGGCAGATCCTGCGGCCATCTACTTTTACCCCTTTATCTGCACTTTTTACCTCTTCCCATCCCAAGATTTTTAATCAAAAAAATTGATTTTCTCGAACGTAATATGTATTAAATGTAAAAAACCTCGTATCTTCTTTCTTTTTTCATCATTTCCGAACGTATGATATATAAGATGCCATATGTTGCCATAGTTCTAAGGACCAAGTGACTGCCACCCCGCAAATCCGAGCCCACCAGAACAATTGGGCCTAAACTTCATAGTACTGTAGATCTTGCCTAGAGGAATCTGGATACCGAATTTCACGTCTTTACGTACCTAAATAGCACACAGATATGTTGCCCTCCCTGAATCCCACCCACGTAATTCCGACCGCAATGTACCAATCAAAACCAAACTAAATAGTGCAGCCCATAATAAGTTACATTCCAAATTTCAACATTCTCTCTCAAAAAATGTAGAAATTATGAAGGACTGACATTATAAAACCAATAAGTAGCTCCATTCTTCCGCTATTTAATAATATAGATTATCAGCACTTGAGCAATCGTGCGTCGACAAAGCGATTTCACGTGCGCGCGCCGATGTCAGTAATGCTTAAAAAATGAACAGAAAGTAACAATGCATTCCTTCTTGACAAATCGATTGTTATGTGACATGCCTTTATCTTTGTATTCTTTACACTAACTGATTTAGCACGTGAATTCGACTTGAAGGGGTCCACGAAAAATTCTGAAAAGTTGATACGGCCGAGCTAAGACTTTGATGGTCATATTTCTGAAAACAGATTTTGAAAAAGTTAATTCGTTTTCAAGTTATCGTGCAAACGGCGGACGGCCGGATAAACGTACAGACCAAGGGCGCATTCTTATAAGTAGCTTTTATGCTAAAGCTCCTAACAAGAAAATAATAGCAATCACGCTGTTGCTAGTTAATTTGTGATGCAGACATTCAAGAACAGCAGCTTTTTCGCCATAGAAATCCTGTTTCTTCTAGATAAAGGTATTCAAAGTTTGTAAGTGCAATTTCATCGTTTTATAAATTCTGCCCATAGAACACGCTAATTCTCACCTGACGATATGCCTGGTGGGGTGGGGGGAAGAGATAAAACGAAAGCGAGTAAATAAAAAAATAGAGAACAGCAAGTCAAGAATCAAGAAAAAAAATCAAGACAGAAAAAAATACGAAATACGGGTACCGGGCCTCTTTAACTAGTTTCAATTACAGATGAATTTACCAAAACGGAATTTTAAGTTATGTTTTTTTTACTGAACTATTAATGAATCCCATTAGACTTCCCTTTGGCGGAAGCATTCGTTTCGTTTTAAGATTTGCGCTCGTTTGTACGTGTACTTGAATTTAATCATTTTCTAATCCGATTAGTGTCATTATTATCTCATGCTGACACTGATCTAACATTTTCATCAACTCCAACACTAATCCGCTTTCTCTGTCATCCCATCTTTCATCTTAAATTTGAGTTCGTCTTTCTCTTTTCATCTTTCTTTTCCTATGGTATATAGAAAAATCGTCTTTGTCTGAAAAAAATTTTTTTTTATCTTCTTTACGTTAAAATCTGCTTTATTCCTTTCTCTAACTCAAAAAGAGCTTAAAAATTTAAAAATAGAACGTTACTTAGTGCAGTTATTTTATCTTAATATTTACTTTATAATATTCATTTATGACAACTTTATTAGATTATAAAATCTTCCGCAATGATTGAAGATTTGTCTTTTGCAGAATTCTCAACCGATAAAGAGTGTCCAGTGCGTCTTTTGAGTAATCCCATGCACTATACAATTTAATGTGACCAGAAAATAAATACAAGCTCAAAACTTTCCAAATTTACTTCATATATCATACGTGTACGTGTACACACTCTTAGATTTTATTTCAGTACTGCTTGCGACATCCGTATCACGTGGCCATACAAATGCAACTGAGACCTTTCAATGCGGAAAAATATCGGTTCAACAACTAAAGACTCCCTTATTGTGCAGCTGGGCACTGTGTCTAATTGGGTGCTGCACACCTCTCAGGAATCTCATTTGGGCTGCTTTCACACGCGATCGCACTCTTTCGGTCATTACCCAAGACTCACGACCATAGGTGAGAATGACGACAAAGAGAGATTTGAAAATAGAGAGCTTGGCCTTATTCTCACAGTTCACATCTATCACAGTTTGGTGCGCCGATCTGAGCATCCAATTCTCTATCCTGCCGTCCATCACTCGTGAATGCAGTCCTGAGATACTTAAATTCTCCGCCTGTCTCAATGAAGACTGATTGCCATACCAGCCTCTTCACACCTGGCTGAAACCGATCTAGTGCATGGTGAAGGTTCTTTCAAGAAGACCCAAGAAGGACAAGGTCGTGGTATATATTCTTAAAGATAATGGACAAGAGGGGTGGCAGTACGCCCCCTTGACGGAGTCCAAGGATCACGACGGTGAACGATCTCTACTTAATGACATCTCAGAGCTTTCGTACAGAAACATAATGGCAATCGGTAATTGTTCATCCACTCCGTACTCTTGCAACACTCACCAGATATTCTCCCGATGTACTCTGTTATAGGCTATTTCGAGTTCCACAAAGCATGCGTAGACATCTTTTGCAAACTGCCAGGAGTTCTCAAAGATTTGCCTTAAAGGAAGGAGGTGATCCGTTGTGCTTCAGCCAGGTTGGAAGCCACACTGCTCTCTCGACAGTTTGGAGTCGACTATTTCACGACTTCTCCTCTCCAGATATTTATCGTGCACTTTCCCAGGAATGCTGAGCAAAGAGATTCCTTGATAGTTGTTGCAATACATCCGATCTCTGTTTATGAAGATATTGACCATAATTCTTGTCTGCCATTGCCTAGAGGCCTGGCCAGATATCCAAGCAACCTGATACACCCGAGTCAGCCACAGGATACCATCCTGATTTAATGCCTTTAACATATCAGAGCGGATTTCATCATCACCTACAGCTTTGCCGGTCTTCAGGGGCTTAATTGTCCATCCTACTCAGAATTATTAACAACTATAATTAACGAGTATTCTCCCGAGAAGAAATCACGGGACCAAAGAAAATTTATTTCGGCGCACTAACTTCAAGCGGCACTCACTTCCAGTGGTTATGTACACTCAAAATAGTGTCATAAAATGCTACCAAAATAATGTCATCTCTCGGTGCTCAGAGAAAATTCGCGCTAAATTTTAGTGATTACCATAGAGGAGGAATAAGATAGAGTGCAAAGCCACGCACTATCTCCTTTGCCACTGCTCGCAACACCAGTTCCTCTTATGGAGAATTATATTCCTGAAAATGCTAAACGATACTGTCTTTGCATTGTAAATAGCGCCATTTCGCTCCCATCCGTCTCCGGCCTAACCATATTATTTTATCAAAAACATACCCTTTTCCCTTTAATATTATAGCAAATACTAGACAAAAATTAGACATCTTTCGCAGTTCTATTCGTTTAGTTTATCACATTTGACTTAATTTTATTTGTTCATACTTTAGTCTATAGATATAAATGGTAATCGAGCTCCACTGAAAAATGAAGCTAAAGTTTCTAGCTCCCGATAGGGCGGGAACTCCATTGAAAAATGGCACTGCATGTAATCGGCCCCCACTGCGTATGCAGCGCCGCCTTATCGGGAACAGAAACTTTAGTTTCATTTTCAGTTTCAATGGAACCAGACTTGAATTGGGCCAGAATTTGATGACATAATACTGCCGAATTTAGTGAATTCTGCCAAAATTTTAACTAAATAATTGATAAAACAACGTGAATGCATTGCATGGCTCACTCTTAACATTTGGCATCAACTAAAAATAAAGTTAGAGAATTCGGTTCACTTTAGGTGCTCACTCTTAACGCTGGGCCCATTGCGACCTATGACAACAATTGCAATATTCCTATCCAACGCTTTTATGAATGAACTCATCCAAACGTTCCTGCCGTGTAGTGGTGGAATTGTGCAAGTCAGAGATCTTCTCTTGAGTCCCGGACAGTATTCCTGTGGAATTTCTTATCTTTATACTGTTTTCCTTAAATCCTTTTCTCCAAATCCATTTATTGTTTTAACGTGATTTTTATCAAATTGTTAAACCGGCCTCATCATCTACTGATCATTTCTATGATTGTATTTTTTAGAAACTGTTCAGTCTATCTCTTTGTTAATAATAGAAGTGTTAGCATCCTTTTAGAGTTGCCATTGTCCTCAGTCTTAAAAGTTGACCAAACAATGTCAGAAATTCTCTACGCTTGCATAATAATCTTTCAATTGAAGATTAATTGATAACTTCGACATTGATGTTTTAACACTCTTATTAAGCTGTTTCATTGAAATTTTAAATTTCAAGAACGAATAAATCCTTGCAGTAATGGAACTCGATGATGGTAAGAAATGATAGAAAGAGAAACCACAATTTCTGACATTGTTTGGTTTTGTGGTTTCTCGTTCTATTATTTCTTCCATTAATAAATCCTTGATACTATTACGTGCCGAGTTATGATCTTATGCGGTTCTCCAGTTATAATAGAGATCTCTTAGCTCTTTATTATTGGGTTGTTGTGAATAAATTAACTGATTTAAGCGTTATAAGATATGCAAAAAAGAAAACAAGTAATCTCCTCATGCTTCAAAATAATCTCCAACAAAAGCAGTTAATTTTAGGTTGTTAATGCCATGTTCGAATAATTCAGACTTATGTATTGTCTGATGTACACACGTAACATTGACAAAGCACTTTCTCGACAAAAAGTTGTCTAAGATCCGTTGACGAAAGATCAGTAGAATAAGAAGTCGTGGCATAATTTCGTAGGACTGACGGGTTTGCCGCATTAGCAATGAGATTGGGCGTTAGCAATAGAATATTATGTCTATTGATAAATGCTTGCCGATTAATACACGTTTTTTTTGCATATGCTACATATCTGAAAGTAACTGATCGAATTTTATGGTTTGATTCTATGGGAGGAAAGAATAATTAACGTTCCCGTCAGGTGATCATCTGAAGAGAAGCAGAAGTATCCTAGAACTGCCTTCGGCTTCTTCCTGGAACGTTGCTTATTACCAACCAATGAGCCGAATTGTCGAAAGACGATCTAAATTTTGTAAAACAACGAGAAGCGACTCCTTTGAAAGAAGCCTCTCTAACAAATACTTTATTAATTCTTTCGGGTACAGCCCTCTCAGAATTACCCAATTTAAATTCATAGAGAAGAGGTCACGTTCTGTTTTATTTCAACGATACTTGTATATTTAAGATTTTTAAGTAAAGATTTTTTTTTAAATGTTCCACTATTTTAGTTGTCCTTCTGAATGATCTTTATTTATGAAATACATGTAGTAATAATTAACTTCATTTAGATATTATAATTTCGAAATTTAATTTTAAAAATAGCGTGTGTATTGTGGTTACCATGATTAACTTGTGTACAGTACCTTTATTAATGACGTAGCGACAACCGAATTTTTTAAATCGTAACTTTTTTATCATTTAAAAAAAGAAATTACTCCACTGGTTCAACGTGATAAGTTCAAATTTGAAAATACAAGAGAATAGGTATTTGATTATCTGAAAGTTTAGCTTCCTTATTTCTTAATGGAACTATTTTCTTCCTTAAAAATCTTTACAAAAATAAACAATAAATTAATCCTCCCGAGGAAGGTATAGGAATGTAGCGGAAGCCCTGAGATCACATTTTTCTGCACTTTTTAACCCCATTTCCCCAATTTTTTAAATTGAATAACTGATTTTCTCGAACGTAGTATTTAGAAAGTGTAAAAGAGCTCTATCTTCTTTCGTTTCTCATCATTTCCGATCGATTCATATATGACATGCCATATGTTGCCCTAGTTCTAAATACCAAATAACTGCCACGTCCACAATTCCAAATCCATTCGGAAATTTTGGCCCAAACTTCATAGTAATGTTGATCTTGCTTAGAGGAATCTGCATACCGAATTTCACTCCTTTATATCCATAAATACGCGTAGACCTTCTGGTCCCCTCTAATTTCCGCCCCCGAAACTCCGACCCTAGTGGGCCAATCAAAACCAAACTAAATAGCGAAGGTGCACATGTCCATAATAAGCTACATTCCTAATTTCAACTATCTACCTCAAAAAATGCGGAAATTATGAAGGGGACGAACGGACAGATGGACGGACGGACAGACAGACGGACATTGTGAAAGCAATAAGTAGCTCAATTCTTCCGCTGCTTAATAAAATCAAAGATCACTAACCGATAAATGACTGCAGTTCGAGTTTTTCTTTAACACCATGACATCAATGAGAGGATCTCTACGTTATCATTATCCATGTGTTTATGTTTCCAGTCGCTGAATTTCATACCAAAAAAAAAAGACTGGATTTTGAGCTAACGTAAAAAGTTTTTCTTATACTACTAAAATCTCGCTTCACCGGTGAACAAAGATCTGTTAATTTTAAATGAGCGACTATCCATAAAATCCCTAAGGACAAAATCTCTTGCGTTGTACTTAATCCGACTCTATGGCATTGCCTGCGAGATGACGCGTGTTTTCTCAGGTTGTTTTGAAATATTCATAAGTTGTCTTACTAGAATATTCTATTAATAAAAGATGAAGAAACTTATCAGCATTAATAAATGGGATGAAAAGTGAATTATGTTTAAAATGTTTCGTATTCTTAATTTCAAGAAAGGATGGAATGTACGTTTATGAGGACATGGCGATTATTTATAAAAGCTTGAATTATAATGCGTGTTCATAAATCTTTCATAAAAATGTTTTACAGAAGCTTAAAAATAGGAGGCGCTTTGTTTTTTAAATCTTTAAAAATTATAGCTTATAAACCTGGATACAGTTTTTTGGCGCTAGTTTTCATTTTAACACCCCCGAACATTTCTACTGTGATTCACAATCTTTTGGAACTTGTATTTTATACCTAACAATAATGTTGATTCAAGGGCGTATAAAATGGTTGAAATTAGAGTATTTAATTTAGACTGCGTCTAAAAAGTTAGACGGATGTCGCACAAAACCATTCAAATCATCTAATAAAATATCGATTTTACATGATGGGTCTTCTTTATCATTCAAGATCAATGTTTAAAACAATACTTTATTGAGTGTACTAAATCAATAATGTTCTGCAATTAGGAAATCCCAGGTCATGCCGTCTATATTCAAAGCCAGTTTATCTAGCTGGCCTTGTTCTATATTAATAAAAGTCAATTTGTGTCTGTCTGTCTGTTTTTCTGTCTGTGTGTATATTCGCGATTATTTCTACAACCGCAAAACCAATGGGCGTCAAACATTGCATGATGCTTTAACATAGTCCGCGAAAGATTTCTCACTAATTTGCAATGGGTTTCCGCGATTGCATGACTAAACGTTTTTCATGCACCAATATATATTTAAAATTTTAATTATTCAAAAAACGTTCATTTTACAATACCAAGTTTTTTTCATTTGGAATTAGTCGACTTACGTCCTTTCGGACATCTTCAGATTCGTTACAATTGATTTTTAAATTTCTTACAATATAAGTATTTTAATTTTGAACAATATTTATTTATTCATTGTTAATGTTTTTCCTGCTACGTTGTTTTCTTTTGCGATTCAATGATAGATTTTGCTAAATATTTTCCTATATTTTATTTTATATTTTGTAATTTTATTATACACTGTCCAACGAAAGTTGGAGTGGGCGTGTCCAGTTAACATCCTATTTTAAATTGTAAAACATGTTTGTTATAGTTTGACAACAATGTCTAACAATTGAAATAGGAACTTTAACTGGACACGCCCACTCCAACTTTCATATATATGGTATAGTATATATGATATTGTCTTTTATTAAGTTTTAATTATACATTTTTCTTAATCTTTTGTTTTGTCTAAAGCACGCGCGCAACAAAAACAACACAGACACGAGGAGAGACAACGTGCGACGCAGGAGAAAAATATGACAACAATTGCAATATCCCTATCCAACCTTTTTAGAAATGAACTCGCCCAAACATTTCTGCCGTGTAGTGGTGGAATTGTGCAACTCAGAGGTCTTCCCTTGAGTCCCGGACAGTACAGTTATTAAAAGTAGCGGGCATTCATTTCGAGTTTGTGCTTTTCATGTGGGCAACTGTATGTAGCATGCTCACGCGTGGTTTTTCCAGAACACTTTTTCATCTATGTTCCTGGTGGATTTAAAAAAAAATGTTGTCGACAAGAGATCCTTCGAAGATAACATAGCTTATTAGCTTTTTAAATGTACGTACATTCATGTCGATGATGCATTCACATTTTGCATTTTTAATAAATTGTCTAATCAAAAAAGCCTTAATTTCTTTAAACACAAATTTGCCCCTTATTCAACCAGCCCGAGCTAAATAAATTACTCTAAGCGGGCGAATAAAGTTTTGTTATTAGGTTTTAATGACTTGCAAGGGATTGCGCGATTTTATGAATGGTATTTTCCTGGAAACAACTCTGGAGAAGTCATGGATGAAGTGAACCCTATAAACTCTAAGTTGACAAAAAAATCAAAAATAGTTATTGTAAACTTTACCCTTAACAACTTGGATATATTCAACCAACTCGAGCGAAGCCGGGTATTATTCTATTTTACAATATCAGCGACCTGGCCGAAGCATAACAATGCATATACGAGGGCTGTTCAGTAAAGAATGATCATATTTTTTTGAAAAAACATACCTTTATCTATCTTCATTTTTGTGATGGTCCTTCTCAAAATAGTTCCCATTGGGTGCAATAAACTTGTCCCAGTGTTTCTGTCACTCTTTAAAGACATGCTGGAAATCATTTTTGGATAAGATCTTTAGACCACTGCTTCTGATGATGGAAAATGCCTCCCAAGAGGATGTTTCTTCACTGAGGGGAAAAGGAAGAAGTCGTACGGAACTAAATGTGAGCTATTGGGAGGGCGGGGGACACACTTAACATTATTTTTTGAGATATTTAGCAACAGCATTTGCAATGTGCGGAAGTGCATTATCGTGGTGAAGCATCCAGTTACTGTATGCGGTTGCACCAGTTACTGTACTGTGTCAATTTTGTCGCAAGGAAATTGTTTGAAAAAAATTATGATCATTCTTTATTGAACAGCCCTCGTATATAGAGTTATGTATAAATATAATTGAACTCTTATTCCATTTATAATATATATTCATTGACTTAATAACTGGTTGCTTTAAACATATTGTCTGAGTACTGCTGGATGCATGTGCATTTGCTCTTGAGCCACCATGATAATTGTAACTATTTCAACTTAATGTTGTTCTCTCGGTTAGTATTAACACTACTAAAGATTCAATAATTTCGAGTAGTGAAATCATTTTTCGTATGTTCCTTGCGGTTATTGAACTTTTCCTTAAATGTTTTAACCTCCGAAATTGAGGTATTACCATTATCAATTTTTATATATAATTTCGGAAGTAGTAAGGGTAGCTTCAGCAAAATATCAATAAACAGATGCGAACATCTTCAATCTTCCTATTCCAACAAATTATGATGGCAGTTTATTGAAATTTGCATAATCTCACGGATTTGTGAATGAGCATAGGGACATGTATAAGATTGCAGCGGGTCTTTTTCTCCGGTGGCAAAATTTTGAACTGTTTAATTTATATTTTTTTTTTGTTAGAAGACAAAACCCCATGTCCCAATAGTATGTGCCTTCTCAGTGGCCGGGTCAAATCGCGCTATGGGCATGAATGTTTGACATTGTCTCTGGATTGAGTAAAGATATGTAGAATTGTCTCAGAAACAGTAAAGATATTACTTTGTGTAAAGGGCGCGAAATGACCTAGATGTTGACGCTTCCAAAAACCTAACGAAACAACCAACCAAGAGTATGTAGACCAATTTTGTTGCGATTTCCAGAGGAGATTTTTGTCTATTGGGCTCTAAACGCTGTCTGTTTTTTTATTATGGCCATTTTGTATTAAAGGTACTTGAAAAAAAATATTATTTGATTCTTTTGCTTACAGTGATCTTTAATTTGATATTTAATAATAATAAATTTAGGGTGTTTTGTTAACATTTTTTATGAAAGCTGAAAAATAAAAAAAGTTCTGCTAAAAATATTTTGAAATGAAAAATTGGGGGCACTTTTCAAACATTTAGGACTTGAATTGTTGTATTGGATAAAATTAATAAAATTGGAACATGTTTAACAAATTTTTATTAACGTATTTAGGGCTCTATATGAAATATATGGATAGCTTAAACATAAGCGTAGATCTAAAGTTCCAAAGGATTCAAAACTTTTTCATAAATTTTAAACGAACCTTAGAATCGTGTAAGCTTACATATTATTAAATATGTAATATGCAACGAAGGCATTTTTGTTTGAATTCATACAAATGGTCGTAGCAGGTCTATCGATTGAAGTCCCCAAAGTGTTTTGTCAACAAACCAAAGACGGTCGATTCGTTGGTGGAGAATGGTAAAGGAGGCGGGGGTTTGCTGAGGAGGGTGATCGCCAGTGCCGTGTTTTGTTCTTAATAAAGCAGTGGAAACAACTGGAATAGAAAAACAAACATTAATAGTAAATACGAATAGAGAAACCCTCAAACGTACCCCTCCCCCCTTCCCCTCATGGACTTAAAAATATTTCCAAACAGAATCGAAAGATTCTGGAAACTGTATAAACAGAATCGATACCAAAAATTCAAAATGAAACGAGATCAGTTGTATCAAATTGAATTCCTGTGAGCATTGTTGGTCAGGATTTGGAAAAAGAAGAATCTATTTACAGATATTAAATTGTTGAAACTTTTTAAAAATCCTAACCTATTGAAAACTACCGTATATCTTCAAGTGATATTTTTAACCACGTTCCCCTTCACTTAATACTTATGTCATATTTCTGAAGTTGTTCTTTCATTCTTCAGTAATAAAGATGAACAAGTTCTCGATAGTAATCTTGTTTTTTTTTTCTTTTTTCAAACCTTTTGTATGGGAAAATATTAAATGGAACTTTCTTTTCAATTTTTAAACCTCATGTTTACTTCTGTGATTTTTATTTATCTTTATACGATGCGTATATCAGCGTTTCCAGGAGAACTGTAACGACAATTTGAGCAAATCCATCGTAGCCCTTATGTATAGACTTTGTCTTACATCTAATGTACGAGGGTAGCCCAAAAGGAATGCACCACAATTTTTTCTTCAACAATTATAATTATTATTATTGAACACAATGTAACTTATACACACGAAAGAATGTTGTTTCTTCTACACTCCCTATTTTTTCAATAATCTCCGTCCCGTTCTGTGGCCTTCCTCTAGCGAGACACAAGGGGGTGTATGCCCTGTCGGTACCAGTCGTTGTTCTGTTCACGCAGCCATGTCTTCACTGTGCGAATCACCTCTTCGTCATCCTCAAAATGTCTTCCACGAATGGCATTCTTCAATGGCCCAAACAAGTGAAAATCTGAGGGCGGTGGATGGGGTAACACTATCCAACCCTGTCTCATGTTCCGACGTCCTCAAACTTGTATGAGGGCGAGCGTTATCGTGTTGAAGCAAACAATCAACTGGGTTTTTATGACGTCCAAGTCACTGGAAGCGCTTTTTGAGTTTGATTTATGTGTTCACATATGCCTCAGAATTAATGGTGCTGCCTCTCGGCATCACATCAATGAGTATGACACCATCACAGCCCCAAAACACAGTGATCATGACCTTACCAGCAGAAGCAGTTGCTTCGAATTTTTTTTTCTGTAGAGAGTGCGGATGACGTCATTCCAACGATTGTCGTTTTGTTTCGAGCTCAAAATGGTGCACCCAGGTTTCATCAGACAAGAAGGCTTCTCCCGCAGCTTCAAAACGTTGCAGCAACTCAGAAGAAATGTTTTTTCTCAGAGTTTTGTGTTCCTCCGTAAGACAGCGCAGAACCCATCGTTAACACGTTTTTGTGTAATCAAGACCACGGATGATTTCACCCATATTTCCTTTACTGTTTGACAGCTTCAGCGCCATACTTCTAAGCGTTGCCAATAGTGGGGAAAGGTGGTGCTGTTGTAGTATACGTAGCAACAATTTGCAAAAAATGCACATTACATATTCTCGACTGCGTTGGTGATAACAGCGTCTTTACAGTAAATCGGTCTATAAAAACACGGGGAAAGCACGAAACCCATTCCGAGGGCCAGCGTAGCTAAACATACGTATTATACTACGTTCGCACTAGCACATTATATCTAGATCGCAACTTGAACTAGATTCGAATTTTGAAGTTCGAACGCTAGCGATCTGGATTCGAACTAAATCGACGGTCTCCAAACTCGATTCAATGAATCCTGTTCGGAGAACTCCATCGATGCTGTCAATCTAGATTCGTACCTTCCCACAATCCCTTGCACCATTAAGTTTTCACAAAATGGCGTCCAAGAAATCGATCGACTGGTGGTCCAATTTAAAAACCAAGCTTTTATTCGGCCTGTGGCTTGTAAACTTGGATGGATTGAGACGAAAAACAAAACAATTCTTCCAATACAATCCCGTAAATCTGTTGACTGTAATGAACAATTGGAGTTGTAAAGCTGGATGGAGATTAATGTACGAGTCCGCTAACTGAATAGCAGCGCTGAAGTGCGACACTCTGTGGATCTGAAATGAATCCAATTTCTTAATGAATCTAGTTTGTATCTGGTTCGACTCGATCTAGTTCTGTAATGCGAAAGAGGTATTAGGGTACAAAATCATTAATACGGATTGCAAAAACTGAGAAAATCCCTCACAGCGAGCGATGTCTGCGCCGGAGCATTGTCGTGATGGAGCAGGCAGTCTTTCTTATTTCACATTTCTGGCCTTTTGCGCCTCACGTTTTCCCTCACTCGTCTCAAAACGTCTTGTATGACAGCCCAAAGTGACCACAAACATCGTAGATGGTCTGACTTCGGTCCTCTCGGATTACTTCCGTGATTATTTCCAGACTTGTATTTGTTGACAGTCGACCAGAATGCTTGTCGTCCTCCACAGATTCCCGACCATCTTTGAAACGCTTAAACCACTCAAATGTTTGAGTTTGTCCTAAAGCCTCCTTCAACAGTCTGTGGGTTTCAGTCGCAGTTTTCTTCAGCTTTAATATCAAGAATCGCAACACGACCAACACAAAGAATGACAAAAACGGCTCAAACTCAAAATCACGTGGACATAGGATGACACCGCGTGGCACAATTACAGCTGAGACGTACCCCTAACACCATCTATCGGCAAAACTGCGAACCTCTTACGGTTCGGTCAGAATAAAACAATTTCGGGAAATTTTGGGTAGCACCTCGGATGATTAACAAAGTTAGAATGAAAAAGGTCAAAACTATAACAATTTGCCCCTTCCCTACATGTTCAATTTTTCTATAACTGGGTACCTCACTAATTGAAAGAAAAAGTGTGATAATTTAATAGAAGAAACTTCCGCCGAAAAATTAGCAGGCACCGTTAAGTGAAATAATAGCTGCATTCGATTGCTTTTGTTAGCTTGTGAGCTGCTTATTGCATAATAGGTATTACCAGAGAAAAAGATATGGAAAATAGTAAAGAAAAAGCAAGCTAAAATTTTAACTTTCAGTTTACCTGATATAAGAATGAAGTAAGATATTTTAGGAAAACAAATTTTTGAAAGAAAATGCTCCTTATACTTTGGTACCTTTACAGAACTAGCAAACGTCGTATTTTTAATATGTATATTTTGATGCAATACATCTTCCATAGTTAAATGGTCTTAATTGGTTGAGACTACTGTATAGAAATAATAGAAGTATTAAAGCAGCTTGTATGATGAAATAATGAAATATAGGCTCCTTTTTATCAATTTATATTGGATGAAGCTTATGTTCTGTCGAAACGTTTTGACAATAAATGCATATTTCAACATGCCAGTTGCCTCAATAATTCCGTTGTTTCTAATGCAATTAGGAATGTTCGTTTTAATATACACTCCCCCTAGAAGTGACTTAAAAATGCAACCGCAGAAAAAGAAACATGAACAGAATGACAGAATGAACAGAAAATGGAGCTTAAAATATAGTTTTCAAACGTATAAAATAGCAGTGTTCAGACAAACGCGCGCAGACATAAATATAAAAAACGACAAGCGAAATGAAAGGCGAAATGTAATTAAAAGTTTCTTTCTGGAAGTTCAAATTTCTTTCATTTATTTATCAAGAACTTCTCCTATACCTTTCTCTTGCCGTTTCTTTTATTTCTTTCTTCTTTTAATCTTCTTCTTCTGCTTCTTCTTGAATTGATCCTCTGATGTTCACGCCTCGCCAGTGTCCCTTGATTAGACTCTCGGGAGGAAATCAGCAAGTGATTCTGCCATCTTTACGGTGCAACGAATCGCCCAGGCTCCCACCAGTAAATCCACATTTCTCTACCCCTTCTTCAAAGTTACCCAATAACAAGAGATATTAAAATAGAGAAAAAAAAATCTCATATTTCTTGAGCGCGCATTTTAATAATATTTTTTGCATAATAAGCACAATCGGCATTCAGAGCCGCAATGGAAATTTGATTTATTCATAAACATAAACAGATGCTTTTCATTTCAAAATAAATTTTTTTACCATTTATTAAGAGCAACTCTCTAAAGAATAATTTAGAATATTAATTATTGCCTATTCACAATGATTATTTTCGTGCGTTATTTCTCTGAGACATTTTTAAAAATGCAATGGACAGATTCTGGCTTAATTGGGATTTTGGTTGTTCATTTATCCAAACATTGAATGCGTTTTAAATACATGGAATATAAAACTTATGAAAATTTTAATTTTTTTAAAACGTAATTCACGAATTCCTCTTTCAAATAGATTTCTTTCATGCATCTTCGATATATACTGAGTGGCCAGATTATTATGACCATCTGAAGTTTGTAGGCAAATTAGCTATGATTTCGCGCTGAAGTGGTTAGAGGGCCAGACCATTATAAATAGGGAAGCAGGTTGTTTACCACGACAGTAGAAAATGTGGGTAAACACCGTTTAAACGTGAAATGATTGTTGGCGCTCGGAGCCATAGAGCGAGTATCAGCAAAACAGCTGCATTTGTTAAATATTCAAAAGCAGGTGTTGTTAAAGTGTGTAAAGTAAACCGGAAAACTGTATCTGAACGTGCGAGGTGTGGCCGTCAGCGACTAGGCAATGTTCGGGCAGAACGGAGAGTGGCAAGACTTGTACAAGACAACAGAAGAGCAACAGTCCATCAAATTACTGCAGATCTTAATCAAGGATCCTCTAAAATGATCTATGAATGCACTGTTCGCCATACTCTGCATCGTATGGGATATGGAAGCCGAAGGCCTGTTCGAACACCTTTGCTATCTGCAGTCAACAAAATATAACGTCTCCAATTCGCACTGGAACACAAGAATTGGACAGTCGAGCATTGGAAAAAGTCATTTGGTCTGATGAATCACGTTTCCAGTTGTATCATGCAGATGGCAGATTGAAAATTTGGCGGAAACAGCATGAAAGCATGGACCCCACATGCAGAGTACAACCCTTCAAGCTGGCTGGGAGCAGTATTATGGTTTGGGGCATGTTTTTCTGGCATGATTTGGGCCCTTTAATTCGTATGAAACAATGCCTCAATAACACAACTTACCTACAGTATCCTTCCTGATCAAGTCTATCCTACCATGTTGATGGCGTATCCCAATGGAGATGGCTTTTTCCAATGCGCCATGCCACGGTGCTCGTATTGCGCAGGAGTGGTTTCAAGAACATGAGGGAGACTTTACCTTGCTTAGGTAGCCCCCATAATCACCAAGTCTCAATCCAATTGAGCATTTGTGGAACGAATTTGAAAGAGTGATCAGGCAGGTGGTTCCACAACTATCTCACACAACTGGATCGTACTATTCATCAGGCATGGTGTCAGATTCTTCGCATCACCTTTCAACATCTCGTGGAGTCAATGCCAAGAAGAATCGCCGCAGTATTGAAGGCAAAAGGTGGCTCAACGAAGTACTGATGGGGTGGTCATAATAATCTGACCACTGACGTCAGTGTAAATATACAGGGTGAGCTAAAACAATAGGTACAATCTTCGGGAGGTGACTCCTGACCAGAAAAGGACAAAAAATCTCATACGAACATATGTCAGGAAATGGAGGGTTTGTCTGCAATAGAGAAATTAGTACAGAACATGACATTACCGTGACAGTAATTTTGTCAACTTTACAAAAGATGTTAAAAGTTGCCTTCTTGGGATGCAGTGCAAGTGTTCATGTCGCATCATGGATTGCCGCACGTGTTTGCGTGTTACAACCTGTTCCCGAATAGCGTCGCAGGCTGCATTGACACGCTATTCAAGTGTATCCCCATCAGGATGTGGCTACGATACATAATGTTTTTGAGGTGCCCCCACAAGTAAAAGACTAGGGAGTTTAAGTCCGTTGAAGGACAGGATCTTCTCGTCTATCCATTACTTCGGGGAAAATATTCAGGTATTGGCGAACATTGATGCTGGAGTGGGCCAGTGCTCCATGATTCAGTTATTGCAATTTCCATCGAAATTTTATTTCTGGACTTATGTTGAAATGAACTTTCTTGTTACTTTTCTTGTGAGAAATCACCCCCTGAAGATTGTCCATATTGTTTTAATTCATCCTGTATTTTTGTCAAAAAAATTTCAAATTTAGAAAACTAATCTTTTGAATTTTATAATCGCTTCTGAATTATTTCCAAAATGCAAGTGGGCCATTTTTGAAGATATGGAGCAATGCAATAAAAAATGATTGGAAAAATTGGAATTGGTAAACTTTGATTTAAATTAAATTGTTGAACCCCTTTTATGCAAAATAGTTTGACGTCTCTGATTCAAGCGTGCACTTATCACCTATTAAAGAAGGAGTTGGGTAAGTTTAATCTTAAAATCAGCATGGAGAAAAAGGACTTAACTGACTTTAAAATGAACTCATTATTGTTGCTCATTAAACTAGAGTTATGATTGAAACAACGAAGAAGCTGACTGGATTCTCGAAACGTTCGATATATAGAGTATTTAACCGTTGGAAAAATGGTTGTATAAAAGAGATAATCTTTTTTTGTCTAAAAGAGATAATCTTGGCTCAAAGGCAAGCAATCAATCATGAACAAGATCACACTCAAAACGATTTGTACGGAGAAAGAGGACATCCATCTGGCAGTAATCGAGAACTGATTTTATTCAAGCCTGTTCCAGACCATTGTTTGGCAGATTCATGCGCTGGGAATTGAAGTGGATCCTATTGGGCAGTCGCAGCCTATACGAACACCCGTATTTCTGCAAGGAAGAGAAAGCTTATATAGTAGT
This sequence comes from Rhysida immarginata, assembly GCA_023313115.1. Lineage (NCBI taxonomy): Eukaryota > Metazoa > Arthropoda > Chilopoda > Scolopendromorpha > Scolopendridae > Rhysida > Rhysida immarginata. The sequence goes on from JAHWFO010016894.1 coordinate 1,457,459, forward strand.
GTCTGAAACATTGTGACCTCGACACGTGAAGACTGGAAGAAGATTATGTGGTCTGACGAATCATGACACACGTTGTTTTGTACCGATGGAGGATTTGACAGGAGCTCCTTGAAGCAATGGATCCAGCATGACTTATCAAGACAACTGGTCCCCTGATATTGTTAGAAGGTCGGATGCGTTCCACGAAATACCTGAACATTGTTGCCGATCAAGCCTATCCTACAATCCTGCAGTTTCCTCCAGCATGTGACGGCTTCTTCATAGACGACAATGCGCTACTGTTCATCAGCAGTAGCTCAGCAAGCATGACGTTTATTCTGTCATTTATCCTGGCCAGCTCCATTCTGGGACATGTTGGAACGACGTATCCGTTTACAAGATCCTCTTCCAACAAATCTGCGAGAACTAAGGGAATGCCTGGTGAACGTCGGACATTGAGTTACAACTGCTTCTACACCTTATTGACTTTATGATAACACACATTTATGCTGTAATTCGGGCCTAAGGTGATCCAATTAAAATTTTAAACATATATTTCTAATTCATTAGATAGTATATGTCGTAGAAGGATCTCGTTATATAAAGAAAACCTGTATTAATTAGATGTAAAATATTTCAACTTAGAATGGTAGCATAGAAGTGCTGGTTCAAAAAATGTTCTACTTTTAAAAGCTTACATTGTCATGACTTTCGAAACACCTTAATAAGTTAAAGATTTGTGTCACTAGACAGGTATTAACGATTTATCCTCTTTGGAAGTTGATGAAACCGGACATTATGCGTATCATTCCACCAGCGCGACTTTAAACACTTACTGATGCCTGTTAACAAGTGAAAAGAGAACATAACATTAATATCACACTCAACTAATACGGGAGAGTTTTTTTTGTGCTACCGGTTTGCGTGTGCCCCTAACAGTTTGACGAACCAATTATAAGGGAATCTTTAGGTGTTGAGCCGCTACTTCTCCTAAGTGAGAGATCTCAGTTGTGCTGGTATGGCCACGTGATACGAATGCCACAAACTGGCCTTCCTAGGCAGTTGTTACTTTCCAAGCCGGTAGGTAAGAGACCAAGGGGTCGGCCTAGAACAAGGTGGCTAGACTACATGGAAAATCTGGGTTCGAGTCGCTTGGGTATTACCAGGGAGGACATGCGACTGATGGCGGAGGATCGCGATCGCTGAAGATCCTCCATAGGGCTGCTGCCCCCACAACCCTAACGGATAAGCGGGTTTGAAAAGTAAGTAAAATTATAAAAAACTAACATGTACATCAAAAGACGGGAAACGTTTATATTGGTGCAGACATGATACTCAGAATTAGTTTTTGTTTACTTCTGAATGTTAAGCTGTGTGTAACATATACAAAAAAAGTTGATTCTGACTTCTTGTACTGGGTTAGCGAGAAATATGTTTTCACTTAGAGAGCTCTGGAGTGCGTTCTATTTGCGTTCTATATGCGAAGTGCGTATCCGGCGTTTCATATCTCGCATGTTTTTTTTTCTTTTTGGTTAGGGGTTTTTCCTTCCTACAGATGCAATTTAACAGTTTTATCTTATTTTTATTAAGGATTGGAAATGCCGCAGATCCTCCAATACATATTTCTTATTATGTAATGCTTTAAAGAATAAGGAACCTAACCACACATAAATATATCCTTGAAATGTTAAAAATAATAAAAACAAATCTCATTAGAAACAAATATCCTTTAGCAGTAATAAACAACTTGCTGGTAGAATCTTTTACAAATAATCGAAAAACTCTAACAAACAGTCAAATGCAAAGTGACCCAAATTAAAAGGAACTCGATTCAATACAATAAAAAACATTTCACAAACAGAAAAAAGATTCTAGAACAAATACCAAATATCAAAATAATACCAAAAATAACAAATAATCCAACCAAATCTATCATAACAACTACAAACGTAAATATAACAACCATACAAAATCAAAATAATACAAATACAAATTTTAAAGATATATGCCAAATAAACAAAGAAAAATGGATCATTAACAACATAGTTTATCAAATATCATGCAAAAATTACCAACACATTTACTCACGACAACTAGAACAAGAATAAAAGAACATGAACAGGCGTACAAGAACAAAGACAAAACCAACTAATTAACCACTGCCTATAATAGCGGCCAAGTCAAAACGATGGACCCGATTTCAGAAGTTACTCTGTGAAATCTAATGAACATATGGTATTGTGAGACATGTGGTACGAAAGCTAAACATGCGTAAGTGTTCTAAGTGAGCGCCTTGCGTAAACCGACACAGATCAAGCCGATAGTCTAGCTCCTGGCAAACTTTTCGTAGCATGTCGCGGTCAATATCAGCAACGGCTGCAGTGACAACACGGCGTGGAAACTAAACTGTGAAAGTTAACATTTCGAAGCACATGTCGCACATTACGATACGTTCATTACTGTCGCGACATGCTACGAAAGGTATGGCAGGAGATAGACTCTCGGCTTGATGTGTGTCGGGTTATGCAAGGTGCTAGCATAGAATACCCAAGATGTGATATGGTGTATTTAAAGTAAACTTTGAACCTTTATCTTTCGTAGCACATGTCTCACAAAACCATATGTCCATTAGATTTCACAGAGTAAACTTCTGAAATCGGGTCCATCATTTTGACTTGACCTGTATAACCACCAACCAGATTGGCACAACACAAAACTCATCAACAAAAAAAACTACAAAAAAGACTAATAAAAGAAACAATAAACATTATAACTAACAACAACGTAGCCGACGAAAAAGACAGGTCCCGACACTGAAAATTCACCTGATCATCTTAGTCCAAGCAACAACAAATGGAAACAAAAAATTGATTCACAACAACACATTCAACAATTAAACAAAATAACTCCGGGGGAGGACGTGGCCTGGTGGGCTTTCACTGAACACAACTTCTGTGAAGTTAATCTACATCAAACACGGCTAGTCACGGGATGGGCGACCATCCGTTATAGCCAATCTTCACCTGGCGGGGGCGGCCGCTACGACCAACATACAGCCGTCGTGAATCCAGGACTATCCAGAGACCCAACTCGTCGGCCTCTGGTCATACAGTCCCTGGATGGAATGGACGTATTGGATACAAATTCAAAAATAAAAACCTAACCATTGTTTTTCAATTTAAATAATTCACTGTTTTCAGTTTAGAATGTTTTTGAATTCTGATTCAATTTAATTCAAAAAAATCAACTGAAGATGAGAGAGATGTTTTTCGAAAGCGTTTTTTAGACTTTTTATTTTAATTTTGGACTTCAGCAAAATCACCAACCATCATTATCTTCGTTCAAAATAATTTGCCCCCCCTTCCTCGTGTCCCATCCCGATTTTCGAATTGAAAATTCTGATCACCTTAATATTAATCAATTGATTATCATTCTGTAGGGCATCATTTCTATAGAATGTCAATGTTATTCCGTGGGAAAATATTGAAAAAAATGTCTCCCTTACTTGTATAGACATGGATAGGGCGCATGTCGACCACTGTTGGAGAACAGATTACAGAGATTCGATTGGACTATCAATTGTAGCTTCATTTCTTCAAATAAATTTAATTTGATTAAAAATTATATCTTAGAGAACCTGAGCCCTGAACTGTGTACTACTCTCTATAGTTCTGTTGTTATATGATCATAATGATGAAATATAAACGGAAGAGCTATCTTTTATTATTATTAATATTATCAATTTAATATAAAGTATATATAGTGGAAGGAGAGGTTTAATAGTACTTTTTTCAAAAATAAACCTATCTGCTTGAATATAGTTTTATTTCTATCTAAACGCCTACGTTTGAAATTGAAAAACACTAAAGTCAGATAGCCCTTAAGGAGATTGAAATAAGATATCAAGAATAGTATTACTTCTAAAACTTTAAGTATTTTATAAGAAATTTCCTATTCACCGAGTTCATACATATAACTATCACTCGACCCTCGGTAAGATATTACATTTCTTTTCTCTATATAGAGAAGAACTCTTTTATGAACAATCACTCCTCTGCATCCAGGCACTATGTTGGAAATAATGACGATGTTTTATTTCATCTGACAGTAAAAAACGACATTTTCTTCGAAGTTAGACAGCGGCGTAATCCAACAGACGGAGAACCATTTTCAGAGGGGATTGCAAACATTAACGCTAAAAGTGCCTTAAAATGAAAAATTCGTGTTCTTTTATGAAGTTTAAATTGTTTAGAGAAATGAGAATATTGCATGTTTATTGAGCAAGTTGAACTATTTAATGGATTCGTTCGTAACACAAATGAAACACCGAGAAAATTAAAAAGAGACTTTTTACGGGTAATTTTTACCGGCAGCTCGAATCCGACAGGTTATGCTCTTTTAAAAAGGGGACGGTTATGGAGCAATCTCATGATTTTATTACTATATGTGGTGGAAGTAATAATTGTTCATTTCATTCAGGAAATAACGACAATGAATCTCATTTCTTAACGTTTCGGATTGAGTAAGAGAAGGTATTAAGGTTTGCCCAATATAGTTTAAAAACTATTTATGCAATTCAGCTATAGCAATCCAAATAGCGAGTTTAAATAAAACTATAAAATGTTCACATAAACCTATACGTAACTGCAGAGTTCTGCATTTTTAAAATCACAGTTTAAGTTGCTAGTTCTGTCCAATGCAAGATCGAAAACCATTGCGAAATTGATTTTCAAATTTATTCCTAAAGCTAAATTTATGAAGAGTTTCAGATCCCTGCCAAGATTCGGTGGCTCATTTTTCACTTTCGAGATGGCGGATTCATACAAGGCCCAGGAAGATAAGAATTTTTGAAAGAGGGTACCATAGTAGCAACCATCTATATATTCGCGTAGGTAAAATTAATTTCAATCTTATATGACGGGAATTTCTGTATGACCTTTCTCTAAATGGGTCTTCAAAGTAAAACAAAACAAACTAACCAATGATGTTGAAATGGCAATGTTTCCTAGCATGAAATGAGGCAATTCTGCTAAACATGGGCGTTAAAGATTGCGTCAGAACTCTCTATAATAGATTATTTTCTTATAGTAACTCAAAATTATAGGCTACCTAAATCATTTCAAACGTTTTGCACACTTCGCATTTTTTTTGGCCCGGAGGATGATGCATTAATGAAAAATTACAGTGCTATCAAAGAAGAAAATAATTCAGATAGATTTCGCGTTAATAGATATGTTGGTCAAGTACGGATGGGAAATGCTTCTTTGTACGCTATACAATTCTGACATGAGCAAAAGGACTTTGGTTCCTGAAATGCAGAAATGATTCAGGTGACCCGAATGTGCAGATGCATAACGTCGAATGTATTCTGGTGGGAATATAAGACTTGCCTAAAATGTTGGACCACTGTGATAAAGAAAAATAGATATTTGAAGTCATATAAATGCATTTTGTAAATAAATTATTTTCTTTCAAATAGAATCTGCAGAAACTAAATCCCATTCAACTAGATAAAAAGATGCTGCAAGGCTGCGATTACTATTGTGCCAAGCTGTTGAATTCCGTTATCCCTTGGTAACTGTCACGGATAAAACAAGGTAGAGTAATACGCAGTGGAAAATGTATCAGTAACAGTGCGACGAACAAAGTAAATGAAAAGAAAGTATTTAATTAGCAAGATAAATAATAAATGTTGACAAGATCAGGAAAACAAAAATGTTCACACTCTTAATTGCTAAAGAGTAATTAATAAAAATGATAAATAGTAAATAAGATGATTCTCTTATATAATACCATTGTAAGTTGCTTTAAACAAGGTTGAATAAACCACATATATGAATAATCATTTAAACAAGGCTGACACCACAATTCAATAACAGTAAAACTAATAATTCTTAACTATAGGCAAATTCTTACAATTTAATCACAAAGCCCCGACGGCTTTAAAAGATTCTAACAGCCATAAATGAAAATAAATATATGAAAGCACAAACTCATAAACGGTTTCCACTAATAAAACACAATAGCAGAACCTAGGGGATAATGATGTAACAAAGCAAAAATCATAATCCACATCACATTACAATTTGTAATAAACATCACCTTCATAAATTTTGAATAAATGAAGCAATGAATTAACAAAGTTCAAAGTTCCATAGTTCAGTGACCGAAGTCTAATGTCTCTTGACACAAAACATTAATGGCAGTATTTAAAGTACACCGTGAGTTGATAAAAAAAACAACACAAAATATCAAGCATCATAGGCTGGGCAAATCGGTATAAATCATAACCCCTGGTTTAAACATACAAAGAGCCCGCTATAGCACAAACATAAAGCTAAAGCTAATGTAAAGAACACTAAAGTAATCTTATTGTAAAAACAGGCTAATCTTGTGTGTGAGAGAATCCGCACACAGCACGCAAATAAAGCTAAATTTAAGCTGTACTAGAACTGAAGGTAATTACAACCAAAAATTGCACAGATAATAGTGTTCTTGAAAAGAAATTGCACCTTTACAAAAGGTGGCATATACAATAAAGTCCAAGTTCAGTCTTAATGATATTAAATATCGAATGGCAATCTAGCTCACTTACACAAGCCTAAAGTAAAACAAGAAAATACAAATGGCGGTAAGAACGCAATTACGACGTAAAATTAGCAAACACGAATAATAAAGGAGTGGACTAAACAGGAAACTGCAGCTTATGCTGAATTCACAATTTTGGGCGGGCGAACTATCACAAAACCCAAGGACTCCTCGAAATACGCAGCCATTCCCCTGGGCCAGAGAGCAACTATTTCGGTACAGAAAATAAGAGCTCTACCTCGTAGTTCGGGAAACGTCGTCTTTATATTAATAGCCGCCAAACCCACAAAGAAGGATAAACTTACAGTTGCTTGGAAAGGAACGCATGATAGCCTTCTCCATATGACAGGAACTTTCGGGCACTGTAGAATTTTCCCGGAGTCACTCCGTAGACGCTCGTCGTCTTCAGACACGGAAACCGCCGCCAGCGAGGCTTCACTGCAAAGCCTTCTCCGCACAGGCGTCGCGTTCGGGATTTTCAAGGCTTCTCTCGTCGGGGAAACCTGCTCGACGACTCGCCGCCTCCTTTATCGATGCAACACACATCTCGGGCTCGAAAACTCCGTCTCCCTCGACTCGAACCTCTCTCCCTGTCGTTCTGCTTGGCTCCTGCATTCACTCTCCTCTTGCTGCTGTTTGAATTTGGAGAAGATTTCCCTCTCGTCACCACTTCGCCAACTGTCTCCTGATTGGTCCCTGCTTCATGATGCTGCCTGAGATGATTGTGACGTACCTTCTTGTCTCTTGAGTTGTAGATCACTCGAGTCGAGAAGGTACGACGAGTGCTCACGTCATCTGAATTCTTGATGTCATCCGAATTCCGTGACAGTAAGCCACAGCTGTCATTTTCAGACATTCAGGTTGTTTGTCGCATCGTTCTGTGTGTCTTCAGTTCAATGATCCTAAATGGACATCATCCAGGCGCTGCACTACAATTAATCCTGGATGATTTCCAGGAAGTATCACTTAAGCTGTAAATTAGATCTCGCAGAATGCTGCAGAGAGTTTGGTCCGAGCTAGATTGACGCATTGATTGAGGCTAATTTGAAACCAAATGATTTAGCTAATTTTGTGAGGCCTCATTCAATTTTCTATTATATAGAAGAAGAAAAACATGATTCTTTTCTTTTAATTTTGAATAGACGTTTGAATCTACAGAAGACTACAACAATGTTATCTTACAGGCTTTACAGCATGTGGCACTACTTCCCTGGCCAGCACGATATCCAGACTTGTCGTTAATTGAGCCTGTGTGGTACATGATGGGACGTAACGTTCATCGTCGCTGCACACCAGCTGCAATAATTCCACAATTGTGCCAGCATGTTCAGGAGGCTTGGAACAACTTACCCCAAGACGATATCCAGCATCTTTATGACCGTATGCATGCAAGAGTCGAGGCCTGCATTCAAGCTCGCGGTGGGTATACGATCTACTAATGTGGTCTATTGGGACATGGGAGCCACCCTGCAAAACGTTCTTCTGGACGTATTGTCTTGCAATTTGAATTGTTTCTTGTATGCCACCAATGCTACATGTGTGCAAAATTTCAAATAAATCGACCCATCCCCTCTAGGTGTTGCATTTTTTTTGCCAGCAGTGTACATATCGCTCTCTTAAGGAGTTAAATCATCACCATGAAGATAAAACGCCGAATTTAAAGATATAAGCGTAAGGGAATGATCGAAAAGGAATGATCGAAAAGGGAGGGGAGGAGGTTGACTTAAAGAAGATAAAAGAAAATAGAGGTTCCAAATTCCAGGAAATAAAAGCGGTAGAGAAGGAGGGAGAAAATAAGGAGGAGAAAAAAGTTCTTTTTTGTAAACATACGCCTTAGAGCTTTGCAACAAGGCTCCCATAATGCAACGCGTAACGCTTTCTCCACTGCACACTCTTAAGGAATCCAGGTATAAACAATTTATTAGAAATTATTTTTAGTTACTCTTATTAACCGCTTTGTTTCTTTATCTTTTCAATCCAAGTTATTTAGCTCATCAAAACCACATTTGTATAGTTTATTCTTTAATACTATTATGCTTCTCTGTATAACTTGATTAAGTTCAGCCGACGATGTATAGCAGCAGCTCCTGCTTTTTACTGAATTCTAATAAGAAGTTCTGCCGGAAAGTCGTCAGAATAATTAATTTCAATCACAATCGTATACCTCTTTACGTTGGTTGGTGCTAGTTTCACAACCAACTAGTCCTATGAGTTCTCTCAGGAGCAAACAACTTTACTGGGTGCCTCAATAGAGATGCGAAGATAATAGCCACTTGCTTGAAACGACATTTGAAGAGCGATCAAATTGGGACTTCCGATCCATCTGATTCACTGGTGTAGATATACAGCTTGGCTGTTCACCATAATTTTATGTCCGTCAAGTCATCCGTAAAATAAATTTTCTTTCTTAGGCCTTTCAGCAATACCAGTTCCTGCTCCACTTCAAGCTAATTCAATACTCGGACATTTCCCTTCGACTGCGGGGTTCGAGTCCAAGGAAAACAGATTTTCCCTTACATTTCACGTTTAGTCTTCTCGACTAGTTTTCCATTTTTATTAACCCACTTACTGTTTTCTCTTGTCCATTGTCTATCACTAGGCAACGTAGCCCAAAAACTCCCAACAATTCATCTAACAGTAAGCCGAGCTAGCAAGTGGTTGCTACACATCGTTTACCACTGCAAGCTACAACAATGCCATACTTCAGCATAAGAAACTTTTAAGACATATACAATATTGGATCAAACATTCAATTAGTGGAATAAGATTAAAACTGACGATCGTCACACTAGTTGACCCATCTGCTAGCCATTTAGACAACATTTGCAATCAAGAAGAGAGAGATGTCCTTCCACTTTTCCATAACGTAATTTATTAAACCGTAGATGTACATTTCGATTGCTATGCAATCATCGTTCTGTATGAAACAAAGAAGAATGAGAAAACAAATTTTACAATGTTGTGGATCAGTTGAAGAATTTAAAACAAGTTTGTTTCAAATATTTGTTCAACTTGCGTGTTAGATCAACTTATATTACAAACTCAACAAAGATCACAAACGGTTGAGTGAACACACCGTTATTGTTTCCAAGAATGGCAGCGTAAATATCATCAACGTACAGATTCAGAAAGTTCGTCGTACAAATCAATCGATACCGTTGCGAGTGCTGACCAGATAGCTGAATATCTCACCGAATTTCTGAAATCTCTGGCGTCTGCTTATACTCATATGCACCATATCGTTTGGTCTGAAAAACAGTCCCTTCCTTAAGATCTTGTGAAAACTGGATGCATTACAATAGCACACGGACACGTGTTAAAAATCTGATGTTTCGTATTTATTATAGTAACTAATTTATGCAATGGCGAAAAATGTATTCATATCACCAAACAAACCGCCACTTATGGATATGAACTACTGAAATGGAGTTTCTAATATGCTTTACTTTGTAATGACATCTAATAAAGCTGAAAGTTAGTCATTTGCTGTTGCAGTAAACTAGTTACTGGCATTAACCTAGAAACTCCAGGCTTTTCCAATGGCAACTTTTCATTGGATGTTCAAGTGTAGGATGGGACAAAATTTATCTTTGCCCTAAAGCGAAAACTGAAAGAAACATTTTTGCAATAAAAACTGCGTTTCATTACCCAGAGCCTATCTAAGATATTCTGATGTGTTAAGGATGCCATTGTAAAACCAATATGGTGTGTAAATTTTCTTGGACAAATCCACTTGGGAAGCAAAATTTCTTTGAAATATTTATGATTTGAATTAAGGTTCATGTAATTATTTTCGATTCTCAAACAAACATTTACTCTGTACTTTAAAGCGTTTGCCTTTTTCATGAGTATTCATGAACATATTCACATTCAGAAATTGCAAAATGTCATCAAGTCAAATAGCCGAGCGACGCCGAATATATTAGCTAGCAAAGAGAAAGCGATAAAATTTATCGTAACGACGTCTTTATGATCATAGCTTGTGTATTATATTATGGAAGTCTTGTGAAGAATGAAGACAATTGCACTCTATTGTCGGGCAAAAATCTAATTTCATAGTCTGCAATAATATCGTTTATAGTTGTTAAACAAAAAATAATTTTCACGTTGAATTTCAGAAGCGAAGAAAAGGGTGGGGAGAGAATTTCCAAAAAAATTAAAATTGAATTTTTCTTTATCTCTTCTCCCCATCATATCGTTGTGACAGATTCTTGAAAAACGTTCTCGTTCTTTTTGCTTTACGTAAATCCTGTAAATGCAGCGATTTAAAAAAAAAAAATCTATTCCCAACTTTTCATCGACAGCACTGCCGAGGAGTTCAACGCCACCCGCTGGTGGGGGCTGCTCTTAATTTTTCATTTTGACAGTCGGACACGCTTTTTAGTCAAATAGAATTTAATTTCTTAAATTGCCGAATATCGGAGAAAACGTCGCATTTAAAAACTTTTTTTTTTCGATATGTCGGTATCAATGCTGGGAAACCAATCATCCTCTTGCTTTGGCATCTGTTTTTTATCCGTTGCACGTGCCGCGAATGTTGAGACATTGTGCGCTGCTCGAGAACGTTTATTGATTCGTCGTCGAGGCAGTTTCGAATTTTTCTCGCCAGAAGCCGTTGAAATTGACGAGACGAGTAAATTTAATTGGATTACTTGGGAATCAGTGATGCATTAAAGGCCGAGAGACGGTTACACAAGACGCGTCATTGGAGACAGACAACGTCCTCGTCGTCATCGTCTCGGGCTTATAGGAGGTGATCGAGGCTGAAGGGGAGAGAAACGAGAGAACTTTCAGATCTTTTCACGGACGCTCTTCTATTTATTTTATTTTCTTATCTATATATGTATTCTTTTGTGGACCAACAGTTTTCTCAACCGTTCTTCCTCCACTAACCCGTCGCTGTTGTCCTCGAGAAAAGTGAAACGAATGAACACTTCAGGAATTCCAAAACAGACCAAATTTGGTCTCGAGCCAAGGAGCACGTCCTATCCAAAGCGGAGGGCTAAAAGTGGGAAGGAAAGTAAGATAAATGAAACGATAGAAAGGCCCACTTTGGCCGATGGGACCGCCAGAGCAAATGGAATCCCCACGAGGAAGGAAATGTGTGGGAGGCCATAAGAGGCGGTGAACCAATCAATAGAAGAAAGAAGCACTCTCCTCCTCCTCTTCCTCCTCCTCTTCTATCGTTGGATGTTCCATTTGCGACAGGAAGAACAACCATCCGTCTGAGCGCTTAAGAAATAGATGAAATCAGGAATGAATAAATAAATGAAGGAAACAAATGGCTTTTTCATCATCCGGCCTAAGCCAAAACTCGTCCGACACTTGCGTTATCTTAACGGCATTATTCAGTAGCTGCTTTGCAATGAATTCTTAATACAGTTCTTAAAAATGTATCGCATTCAAAGCAGTGATTTTTGTAAACCTTTTCTATATTTTATCAATGAAACTCAAATGTATAGGCAAAGAAGAAAATCTATATTCGGTAAAACAGCAGTAAACGAAACAGTATCGAATTAAACAAAGCAAAGCGTATTCGAAATTTGCGAAGATAATAAGGAGAAAAAAGATTTTATATTTATCGACCGCGTGGAGAACAGATTGGATTCAACGAATATATGAAAAAACATCGGCTTCTTATCGTCTGTGTCTAGAAGAATTTCTTTCCTTTTACATAAACATAAACGTTTGAATAAAACATCGAAGTCCTTTCGATCTTCGATTTTTCTTAAACTAATTTAATGTTGTAGGCGTTTTAACAGAATTCATTATTTTTACTATTTATGATAGAAAAGGGAAACCATCAAATGAAAACTTGCATCTGCGGAATGATACTAAATTTAAAACATCCAAGCAATAACAAAACTAAAGGAAAAATAGAAATTAAGAGTTTCATCAGTGATATTATTTTCTATGGTTTTCTATTAAGGATAATTGGATTAAAATTTTATATACGCCAAATAACAATATTTTTTTCTGTATGCAAACTAAATTTGTATTTAGTAACTTGTTAAGAGACTTTTTAAAAATAAAAAATAAAGAAACATTATTTTCTAAAGAAAGTATAATTTAAAGATTTTACAGAAATATATTTTGTATAACTATTAAAAGAAAATAATTATATGTTTACATTAAAAAAAAACTTTTTTTTCAGTTCTATAATCTTATAGCTAAATCCAATTGTAAATATTTTAATTTTTTGTTTATTAAATTTAGGTTAAAATTATCGATTTTTTGATGTCCGCATACACTATGTGATCAAAAGTTTAGGGACACCAGCATTTCTGTGTCGCAGGCTTTAGATAGCTGGAATTTCCCTCTACTCCTGCCTCAGAGTACTAGTTAGTTCAGCCACGGATAAAGAACGGCGTGGTCTGGCTCGTAGCCGAAGTTCCAGTTCATCCCACAGATTTTCAGTGGGATTGAGATCGGGGCTCTGGACAAGCCAATCCATTTCTTCGACCCCGTTGTCTTGAAACAGTCGTGCACAGACCTTGCTTTATAGTAAGGAGCATTGTCATGTTGATACAGAAAAGGCCCATCCCGGAACTGTTCCCACAATGTTGGCAGTGAACAGTTGTCCAAGACATCTCGATAGGCAACACCATTCATCGTTCCTTTAACAGAAACAAGCTGGCCCAGTCCGAATCATAAAAAAGAGCCCCATACTATGATGCCACCTTCTCCAAACTTCACAGTGGGCACCACACTCTTAGATAGGAAGCGTTCTCCAGGCATCAGCCAAATCCAACTTCGTCCATCTGACTGCTATATTGTGCCCCGGGATTCATCTGCCCATAGGACACGTTTCCACTGTTCCATGCTCCAGTTTCTGCTAGTTTTACACCATCTCAAACGTCGCCTGGTATTGTTGTCAACGAGGAAGAGCTTGTGAGCAGCAGCACGATCGTGGAAACCCAGGGAATAGAGTTCCTGACGAATGGTGATTGCGCTAGCCCAGGAAGCAGAATTTCTGAACTCTGTAGCAATCTTTTCAGCAGAAGACCGATGATTGGTCCGAGTCACGCGTGCAAGCACTCGACGATCTGTGTCTATCAATTTCTTGGGTCTGCCAGTTCGTGGTTGCACTGTTGTTGCTCCCTGGGTCTTCCACTTCGCAATCCCATTGCCTATAATTGTACGGAGTATTTGTAGAATGGTAAAAATCTCACGAATTAACTTGCTACGCAAATGGCATCCTATGATGACTCCACGTTGGAAGTCGCTGAACTTTGGAACGACCCATATCTTAATAATGCGAAGCAGATGTGTTTCTGAATGCGTGTGTTGCTAAGTAACTAATGTACATGTCATTGTCCTGCGACATTTGCACATTCCATGAATTATGAGGGGTGTCCCTAAATTTATGATTTGGCACATAGTGCATTAATTCCTCAGGATAAGCAAATTTAGAATAAAAATTATATATAATAATATTTATATTTATCCTTTATTAAAAGATCTTTTGAATTCAAAATCTAAAGCCACTCTTTCTTTCTCCTGTATTTAAGAGAAATTTGCAAGCAAATCATTATTCCGAAACATTTCTTAGAATCATTTTATTTAGAGCCTCAGCCAACTTCCACTCAGTTTCAATCTCTTGCAGCTGCATCTAATTGATAACTTCTCCACTTATATCCTTCCTTTAAATTCTTTTCGTCATATGTTTTCTTTGTTCATTTTGTGAGTACATTCTCGAAATCAAGAATTGGGGCTGATGAAATTGGGGCTGGAAGTTGTTCTGTGGCATAAGAATGCTCTCCAGTTTGTGACTGTTGATTAGATTGTACTATTAAATCCTAAAACTTTATTTTGCAATTGTTTGTATTTTTAATAATAACTTTTATTTTTAATTCATTAATATAATCTTTTCAATAATAATTATAACCTAAACATCGTAATTGATCATCATGTCCAGAAAAAACAGTAGCGATTCGTTTGTTCATGAAACGATCACCAGTCCTTCACTCCCATTTTTGATTTTACCATTCAGCGAATTTTGAGTAGTTTGATAAACTGTTCAAAAATCTCAAAAGATATTTCAAATTAAATACCTCGAATTTGGTTACAAGAATGAGGAAGGAACGCTAAAGCAGTTAGCCGTGCACAGTCACAATAGCGACAATGCTACTGAATATTCAGGGATAAACCAACTTTAAAAAAAAAAAAAACTAACTTTTTCCTTATAATGCCTGGCTGTCTACGTTTTTGACGTTGAGTTTCCGTTGAAGAAAATGAAACTCCTTTCTATGAAAATGCTGAGCTGTTCTTAATATAAGACAATACTTAGCAGAGCCACATTTTTAGGCATCGACTTGTAATTTCTAATTTTAAACATACGGGTATATAAGTTACACCGTTGGAAACAGGAAAGCAAAATTTATTATATTTTTGTTAATTTTGTCATATGTCTCGAAATAGGCCTGCGAGAAAGTTTTAAAATTGTCTTCTTGTGTTAGGAATAGGAGAGTTGCTCTCGACGAAGGAACAATTACAAAAATTCTGTGTATTTTACCATTTCAAACGCGCGCAGAAATTACTGAGAGCTGATGCAAACTCATTACAATATATATAGGGTGATTCAGTCAATTTCTGACCATTTCACTCGAATGACGTGCATTAGGGATAAACAATTGAAAGAATATGAGCGCCATATCGAATTTCTAAATAGTTGGAGTTTGTATTGTTGCAACGGCGCTGCATGAAAATCGTATTGTTGAAAAATGGCGCCCGCTTTATCAACTGAGCAGAAATGCAAGGTTGTCGAATGGTATTTCGAGACAAAATCACCTGTAACCGTGCAAAGAAAGTTCCGGAAGGACTATAAGTGTCGAGACGCACCAGGCAGGCAAGCAATCATGGATTTTGTCAAGTAATTTCGTGCCATTGGATGTGTTAAAGGCAAGAAAAAAGGCGGGAGCGAAGCTCGTGTTCGAACGGCCGAAGTTGTCGAAAATGTTCGCACAAGGTTTGTCGATTCCCCTACCAAAAAATCTGTTCGCCGCCTATCCATTGAAGAAGGGCTGTCGTATACCACGACGTGGCGAATTTTGAGAAAGGATTTACAGCGGTTCCCGTATAAGATCCATGTTTATCAGGAGTTAACAGACACTGGAAGACAGAAGCGACAACAATTTGCGATGGAGTTTGGAGCAGAAATGGAAGCCAATCAGGACATTGTGGACAATCTGTGGGTGTCAGATGAGGCCTTCTTCCATCTGTCAGGTGACGTTAATAAACACAACGTTCGTTTTTGGGGTTACCAGCACCCTCATGAGATCCATAAGTCACCTCTTCATCCACGAAAGGTTATGGCTTGGTGCGCGATTTCCAAAAGAGGCATCATTGGTCCGTTCTTTTTTGAGGGCACCGTAACGTCACAGGCTTACCTTAACATGTTGGAAACCTTCTTCATCCCCGAGCTGCGAAGGAGGCCTATACCGCTTCGACATCAATGGTTTCAACAGGATGGGGCTAGGCCTCAACCACTAATGAAGTGCTAGACTTTCTCAATCAGAAATTCGGAAATCGTGTCATTTCAAACAGGTTTCCAGATCGATTCGGGGGTGGCTTTCTTTGGCCCCCTACGAGTCCTGACCTAAACCCATGTGATTTTTATCTCTGGGGGTTCCTTAAAGACAGTGTGTTCACTACAGCACCAAGAACCCTAGACCAGCTGCGACAAAGCATCGTCGACTGCTGCCCCCTTGTGGATGCAGAAATCCTGGATAGAGTTATGAACAACTTCACCATTCGGCTGCGAGCAGTTCAAAACGTTCGTGGTGGCCACATTGAGCATATCATCAAGACTTTTCCACGGGAATAAAAACTCCGAACTGCCTAAAATATCATACTGAAATGCTAAGTTTGTAAACATAAATGGGTCAATAAATCATAGTACTGAAATGGTCAGAAATTGACTGAATCACCCTGTACATCTCTTAAGATAAAAGGGGAGATGCAGGCTGAAAATCAATCAATCAAGTAGAAACTCCGCTGGGGTACTTACTCATTTTTTTTTTTTAACTGCGATTTTAGCTCTCAGTCGTGAAGAGTGCTGCAGGTCAGTCAGAACTAACGAGTCTTTATTAAAGAACTACAGGCACTCTTAGGAGAAAGAGAAAATTTCCTAATTTATCTGATCTCGCTAGATTCGTGTAGTTTCTGTGTGGTTCAATTCAAATTAGGAAGAGTGCAAACAAATGCTAAGATATATTGTGCTAAATTGAATTTAATTGGTGACATTTAACGAGTTCATTTACAAATTTAAATAAAAAGTCCAAAAAAATTAAAATTAAGAAGCCGGTTAGATCTGCACTAGAACTTTCGGAATTTTACATAACAGAAACAGCACAAAAGAAAGAATTAAGGCATGCAGTCGAAATTAAAGGAAAAATGTACAATAAATTTAATTGGCTATAGGCCATTTCAGACAGAAGGTGAATGAAAAATTTGTCTATATAAAGAAAGGCAGATGAATTTTCTTTTCGTATAAGAGTGATCAACAAAATTAGATTATTATTATTATACATAAAAATTGCATAGGCTTATATACTCGCATTTATTGATATTTAATTATTATTTAGTACTTTCGTTTAAAAATATTTGCAATATACTAACCGTATTTTTTAAAATTTCGTGATGCATAATTAGGAGAGTTATTGAACATACTTAACGGATGCTTTGTTTTATTTCTCTTGCCAAAATCTCTTCATCATTTCGCTAGGGGTTTTCCTCCGTTCTTCTTTGCATGTTTTATTGGTTCTCAGTTTGAGTTTGTACTCAAATTGGTGTTTGTTGATTAATGGTCTGAATTGAAATTTATCTTGTATACTTCTTTCTGTAATGTTGATTTCCTGGAGCTCTCTTCCGGTTTCCATTAGCCAATCATTTTTGATTTTTAATTTTTGGAGAAGGTTAAAAATACTTTTAGTCAGCCATTCATTGCTCATCCCATAAAATTTCAATCGCCTTCTCTTACACTCTGTCAAAAAATATTATACCTCGTGGAATAATAAAAGCAAGTAAATACATAATTTTATCAATTAAAAATATTTGAAACAACCATTTCTTTCGAGGATAGAACGAAAAGGAACTATTTAGCCGGAAAACAATGTAAAAAAAAAGTTCCAACTACCTTACCTTAAATAATGTATTTGACCTGATTTTTTATGGTAATCATTTTGAGCATCGTCTATTTGTGAATTTAGTTTCTGTACTGCTGCAGCTGTCTTGTAGTTGTTGACTAACGTGAACAGTGTAGTCGTACTTTAATTTACAACAAGGGGAAAGGCAAAGCCTTTGTCTGATCACGAAAAAGGGAGAATAGATGAACTTTCAAAGCTTGGGCTATCAAAACGAGAAATTGGCCGTAGATTAAATCGAACTCACAACGTTGTGTAGAATTATCTCAAGGATCCGAAAAGATATAGACAAAATAAAAGCACAGGACGCCCGATACTGTCTCACTAAGGGACAAGCGAGCTCTAGTTCGAAAGGTTATCTATGACAAGGTCTCTCCGTCGCAAGCCAAGCAAGAACTTAACCTACCAGGAACAAGACAAACTGCGTGGAATATCGTTCGTCAGTGCTCCTTTCTTGCTAGACAAAAGAGACTTGCAAAAACAAAGTTAACACAAACCACAAAACCGCCAGATTACAATCTGCAAGAAAATACATCTCCTGGACTTTTGAATGGGCACATGTCATCTTCAGTGACGAAAAATATTTAATCTAGATAGTCCAGAGGGGTACAGATATTACTGGCACGACCTAGGCAAGGAAACTGACATCTTTGGTGATGGTGGTGTTACAGTGTTGGGTTCCATCGGGTAAAATGGGACAACCAATTTAGTATTCATTGATCATCGCCAGAATGCCAAAGACTGCATCCAGACAACTGATCAACAATTGAAAACCTTCGGTTCGCATTTAGGTGGAGATGATTGGCGTTTTCAACAAGATAATTGTTCGTTTCATACGGCCAAAGTGGCATTACAGTATTTCAAACAGAAGGGATTACATTGTTGCCGTGAGTGTTTGGTTCTCCAGATTTAAACGATACAGAATATGTATGGAGTATGTTAATCAGAGCCATTTACAGAGGGGAAAGACAATTTAATTTAGTGAACGAGTTGGAAGAATGGGGAAATCTTTCAATTACAGAGTTGCAAAAGTAATTGATTCAATGCCAGACCGTTTGTTTGAAGTCATTAACAAAAATGGTGGGGCAACGCATTATTAAACTTATGATTTGTGTCTTGGAATGGTGATGGTTGTAACATTTTTTTACATTGTCATACCAGCAAATAGTTCTTTTTCGTTGTCACCAGCAAAATATATATTTGTTTCAATCTACTTCGGTTGTCAGAGGTTCAATACTAGTTACTGTAATCAATGTCAAAGTTATGACATAAAACATTTTTTATGTATAATAAAAATCACAAAAGTTCTTGTGGTTGTAACATTTTTGACGGAGTGTATCACAACCGCTAGAAACTTTATCAGTTCCTATACAACCATCCATAAAAACAGTCATAGAAGCATCAGGTTTTCCTATCCTTGTGGTCTATAATTTCTATTTTAGTAAGCCTAATCAACTTAATCAATTTCCTCGTATATCTCCAAAACGCAAATCCTGATAAAGTCGAGGGAAAAACTGAAATGAAAAAGGGTAAAAATGTAAAAGTAAGGATATAAATTGCCAGATTACTACACTGTCCGGCCACTTTATTAGGTACACCATTAGGTCGTGGGTTCGGTCCAAGACCTATATCCCACAGAATGTGACGGTATTTAAGATCTTTATTTGCCTTTGGAGATGTGAGGTGAATGAGAACATAGCGAGAAAAGAAAGTGAGTGGAAAAGGTAATGAAAGATTAAGATACCATAATAATGCTGCTATTCCTAGCTCCGCGCTGTAAACGAAATAGCTATTTGTAAGTCAGTAGTAAATTTATGAAAGCTTATGCCCCCGACTTTAATTTTATGAGAAAAACATTTTCCCATGTTAATTTGAAACAAAATTTTCTTTGCCACCTATTTCTTGCATAAACGCATGAAAGTTGTCGTCATTCTTTAATTTTGAAATACATGTATAACGAATTCTTGTTCTTATCATTAATCGTAAACGAAAGATTTAATGACTTTAATTAAAAAGATATACGAGGGCAAGTCAATAAATGTGGCACCTTTGTCAACTTTCCTCAGATAGTACTTTTATCTCCGCTTGTGGAAAGTTTCAGCATCATCATTTTAGTTTTGCGCTCTGATATAATAAAATGGTCGCACCACTCTTCGTTTGAACCAAGGATGAATAACGTGCCGTGATTTGTTTTTTGTGGCTAAATGTGTACCATATGCGGAAATACATATGACTCTAAGCAAAGTTGGCAGGGGCCCGCATAAAGCTGTACCGCCAATACACAGAACATTAAAATACGTGTGCGAATACTTATTGACTTGCCCTTGTAGAGAATACTGTCATGAGGGAAAGAGTATTGAAAAAAAATATCTAGCAGCTATTCATTCCATCGCCTTGACAAAGCCGGGAAAAGATGGCGAAGCCGATTGGTGGCTTTATTCATAGATAAAAATGTATTGCAAAAGCCTCCATATTTCATATAAAAATAAAATTCTCAACGAAAATGAAAAATCTAGACAAACTTAAATTTAATAAAATACTAGCATCAATAAATACACAAGCTTATAAAAATAACACAGGCCAACAAAAAATAACTTTTTAAAGACATCTTTAACGTTAAGAGCTGATTCTTTGCTTTTTTGACCACCTCAGTTTTTTTTTCTATGATTTCTTGTTTTTCAATGAACTTTGTAAGAGTTTGGGTCCAAATAAATATGGATACTTAATATTTCAGCCACTTCTCTTTACACCCGTTATTTTAAAATTGCTGTTTCTATGTGCATAACATAGAAACGTGACGTGATAGAAAAAAATCTAAAAACATACTAATTCAGCACACAAAAATAACAAGAATAAGGTAACTTCATTCAAAATGGGTTTTGTTTTTTTTTCATTGCTAGCCTATGTAATTTTAATCAAAGCAGCAATTCATTGATGCAATTGCTTTTACAATTTTGACACTTGAAGGTACAGCTGGCAAACGCGCTGGATTTATTTTATAATAAATTAAGAATACCTTCTATTGCCTGATTGAATATTTGAATTAAAAATTATTCCTTTGACAATAATTTAGCATTTTTAAGTAAATGAACATGAAAAAAGTGAAATTCTGATCTCCTAACTAGATACGATAATTTCTTGAAATTTTTCTAGATTAATGTTATAATTTTTTTAAAGTAACCATTCTGTGCATAAATGGAATTGGATTGAAAACTCTAAGTAAAATATAATTGGCAAATAGGGACGCTAACCTAATCCTCTTTTAATTACTCTGTTATTGTAGATTCATTTGGAAACCAATTAAAATTGTGAGGTCAGAAGTGTAGCCTTCACGTTTTAATGTGCAACCTCATTCCTAAATGAAATAAAATATTTGAATAAATTTAAGAACTTTATACAATTTATTACAATTAAATAATAAAGGTATCCTTTATTCATTTAGGAAAATGTTTTATTCGGAAATTACGATATAAAGTAACTATTTATTACACCCCCGATATATCGGCGGTAGCCTTAAATATACTGGAAACTGGACATGATATCATGAAAAAGGATTTAAAATCTGTTAGATGCATTTAAGACGTTTGAAACTAAGAAGAAAGATGCCGACCTAATATTAATTTTCGATCAAGGCCCCCTAGTAGATTCAAGATTATTTAATTTGATTAGTAATAATAAATTAAATTTAATTTTGATTATTTACTTTTGTCTTTTTCTGTAATTTAGTTTTCTTTTTTGTCATTTTGTTTTCAGCCAACATTATTTACGCGTTACATTCATTCATGAGACATCCTTGCACATACACGTGTCATTAGAACAATACCTGCGATCACTAGTTACTCTTATATATTCGTTCATGATATGTTGTGACGATTTGTTTGATATATTACATGCCATATCTGGTTATAGGAAGTTTTTAAGGGGGTATCATAATGGTACCATTAAAACACGTGCCATTATAGTACGTACTTATTCCGGCTATCTCACGTTCGTACTTGTTCGTGCTCTGTCCCATATTAATGGATTGGTGAAAACAGACTGTGAAAAAGTTAATTCGTTTTCAAGTTATCGTAATAAATAATAAGCTCCGTACGAATAATAAAATTCTTTTGATTTAGAGACCGAACTGCCCTTTCAATAATCGTCAAATACGTGCATCCTGCACGCGCACCATCTCATTAACGTTTAGAGCACGCGCAGAGCCGAACCCTTGTATGTTCTCAACACGCGTTTTCCCGAATGCGAGGATAATTCGTGTCTTCCAGCAATTCAATACATGCACTCTTTCTATTGTAGCGCAATGAATTGTGGGATTGTCTACAGACGGACGGACGGACAGCTGAACAAACAGACTCTTTCTATAAACAGAAAATGTGCTAAAATCACCAGAATACTTATACAGTGGCAGATTTAGAATGATATGTATTTTAATTTAATCACAAAAGATTGTTATTTTATAGGGGAGACCGGGCCATGTTTACACACTTTTTTTATTATTGTTTTTGTATTTTGAGTAAAAAACAATTTCGCTAAATTTTCATATCCATTCATTAGTTAAACTTTAAGTTACCGTATGGTGCCTTTAACTTATCTTAAATTTATATTATTATCAAATTAAAAATAGTTTTTGATGTAATCTCACCTCTGCAAACATGCCCCGTAGCCAGGGCAGGTTTACACAATGTTTATTGTATGTTTCCACGTAATGAAATACAAGGTTTATTAGAAACCAGCAAAGGACCCGGCGTTGCCTGGGATAATTACACTTGTAGGTAAACAGAACAATCTCAGAAAGGTAAATTATAATTCCAAATTGGTTAAATAATAACTCAGTCAATACAACACAGAGCGAAGGGACTATCCATTCTACGAAAAATCCAGAAAACAGGAATTCTAGTTGATATACCAGGACTTTATTTAAACTCTTCTTGACTTGCCTCAGATTAAACTCTTCATCACCAGGGAACATCACTGGATACTTTGGACCCAACTTTTTCTTGCCCTTGACGTAGAAGCTCGTATACGCTCTTGTTCAATTCGAAACTCCTGTTGTTAAGACGTTTCTATAGCCTTTTCTGTTTTAGCTCCAGAGTTTCTCTGACCAGTACTCGTTCTTTCTCTTTCCTTTCCAAATACATAAATTTTTGCCAATCATCTGGACGTTTGATAGGGAGCTCAAGAGAGACACGTGTGACTCCTTTGCCTCTTCAATAGACGCAGCCTTATTTATGTCCTGTCACGGCATCATTATTTTATGCTCATTATTGATAATTCTTGGAAACGTATGTTCAGTTATCGCAGTATCAACATCTCAGTTTCGAAACTATTCACAATCACACAGAATATCGTCAAAATGTATTTTTTTGAAATGTTTGGATCTACTGTGCTACCAAATAAGCTAGGTGATAACTGTGGCGTAGCTCAGATTCTTTGTTTTTGGGTTAAATTTTGCAATATCTTAAAAATAAACACATGAAAACCTTTAGAATTATTAATACACTAAAAATTCATAATGAAAATTTGAAAAACATTTTCTTAAATACTCACAATGGATGGATCTCTTCAAGTATTCACAGTTAGGCTAAATAATTTCTTAGTTACATAATCTTACTTTAGATGTAACCTTGATGTTGTTGCAATTCCCACTCTGCTCTCGATGTCTTGAAGCAAAAGTTGGCCATTCATCACTTTGTGTAGTCTAGTGGTCGCCGATTCTTCTATTGACATGTATACTATTTGCTCGATACAGCACAGAGCTAAAGGACTGCTTCCTCTGTCGTCTTTCCACTTTTTCTCAATAGTCTGCTAACTCTCCATTATCTCCAGTTACTGATCATTTTTAACAGCTCACTATAGCGCTGTCACCTATCGGACGTCAATGAAACTATACGAGACGAAGCGGAAATGTTTGAAAATGTTCCGCAAGAAATGTCCAGATTTTTCAATCAAAATTGGCCGAGAAAAAAAATGTTTTGCATTGCTTATTGAACTCCCCTCGTATATTGTTGATCCCTTCTTAGTGTTAGTGCATTGCGTGTTGTTACCTTTGTTGATACCTATTGTTTCACAAATTTTTCCTTGCGTTGTTGGTCATGAGATATTTCTCATTAATATACCTTGCCATCATCATGAATATCGATTTGTTATCGATAACACTAGTCAACACACATTTTGTGACTAAGACAACACATAGTGTTCTTAGTAGTAATTTGTATGTAGAATCCGAATCTGCTTTTAGATTTTTTCTATCACGTCACGTTCCCAAGTTATGCACTATGAGACTTCTATGTTAAAATAATGGGTGTGAAGAGAAGCGTCAGCATTGTTAAACTATCCATTTTGGGGCCGCAAGGAAATTTACCAGGCCCCAAACAATGAATGATTTAAAAATGTTTCATTGTAAAACAAGAAATCTGTGCGTGCTAGAGAAATTTAAAAATTATATTCGTAATCAGCAGAAAAAATACTACCAAAAATCACCCACTTTCATTTTGTCACAAGAAAAATCTTAAATTTTGTTGGCCAGTGTAATTATTCCTTTTTCGAAATCTGAGGTAGACAATGACCTTCCTTAAGCTTTGAAGGTCAAGTATGCAAAATTTCATCAAAATCGGAGTAAAACTGTAGATTTGAATAAAATACAAACCCACCCACACACCCACCCAAAAACAAACATCCTTCTTAGACTAGCAGAGGTACCCGGCGTTGCCCGGGTTAGTTACACTTGTAGGTAAAGAGAACAATCTCAAAAGATTAAATTATATCTCCCAATTGGTAAAATAATAACTTAATCAATACAACACAGAGCAAAGGGATTATCAATTCTACTAAAAATACGAAAAACAGGAAGTCTAGATGATACACCGGGATTTTATCTGAACTCTTCTTGACTTGCCTCACCACTGCGGAGCATCACCAGATACTTTGAGACTCAAGTTTTTCTTGCCCTTGACGTAGAAGCTCTTATACCCTGTTGCTCTATTCAAAACTCCCGTTGTTCAGATGTTTCAAACCCCCGTATAGCTTTTTCTGTTTTATTTGCAAAGTTTCCTGATCAATACTCGTTCTTTCTCTTTCCTTTCCAAACATATAAATTTTTGCCAGTCTTCTGGACGTTTGATTGGGTGCTCAAGGGAGACACGCTTGATTCCTATGCCTAATCAATAGACGCTGCCTTATTAATGTTCAATCACTGCATCATCAATTTATGCTCATTATTAATAATTCATGGAAACGAACGTTCAGTCATCGCATTATCAGCATCTCAGTTTCCAAAATATACACTTTCCCACAGAATTTAGTCAAAATGTATTTTTAGGAAATGTTTGGATCTACTGTGCTACCAAAGAAGATAGATGATAACCCCGGCGTGGCTCGGGCTTTTTTTTTGAATAAATTTTGAAATATCTTTAAAATAGACACATGAAAACGCTTAGAATTAATACAGTAAAAATTCTTAATGAAAATTTGAAAAAAAATTTTAAAGGCTCACAATGGATGGACCTCTCCAAGGATGCCAATGCTAGTCTAAATAAATTCTTACTCACGTAATGTTACTTTAGATGTACACTTGATGGTGTTGCAATTCCCTTTCTTCTCTCGATGTCTTGAAGCCAAACTTCATCACTTTGTGTACTTGCTTCCCATTTACACAAAACAGCACGGAGCTAAAGGAGTGCTTCCTCTGTCGTCTTTCCACTCTTTCTCAATAGTCTGCTAACTCTCCATTATCTCCAGTTACTGATCATTTTTAAAGATTTTCAAGAAATTGTTAAGTACTAAGAACTCTCTTTTCTAAGAAAAGCCTGAATAACAGGAATTCTATGCAATGTTACAAATTCAACCTTATCTATGTTGCACAAACTTTGCCTTTCATTGTTGGTCATGAGATATATATTGTTGACCCCTGCTTAATGTTTGTGCATTGCGTGTTTATACCATTGTTGATACCTATTGTTGCACAAACTTTGCCTTGTATTGTTGGTTATGAGATATTTCTCATTAATTATACCATAACCATGAATATCAATTTTTTAGCGATAATTATTATTTTTCCAAAATCTGATGTAGACAGTGACCTTCCTCATGTTTTGAAGGTCAAGTATGCAAAATTTCATCAATGTCGGAATAAAACCGCAGGTTTGTATAAGAAACAAACAAACCCACAAACAAACCCACCCACAAACATTCTTCTTTATATATATAGAAGAGAAGAAGAGATTACCTATTGTAATACATTGATCATGCGTCCACCTCTTACACTGTGTGCATGGTCAACACCACCTAGACAGAAGGCCTGCGCACAGAAACTGTATACATTGTTACATCATCATCAAACGGCCAAATTTAGGGCTTATTATTGGTAGAAATACGATTAACAATAGCTGCTTTAGTGTGATATAGCAATGTATGACGTTTCTGTGCGCAGGCCTTCTGTCTAGGTGGTGTTGGCATGGTATGCTTTGTTCTCCAGGTTTTGACTTTTTATATGGCCTCAAACCGTGTGTAAATCTACCCCATGCTTCCTGTTAGTGATGTGCCGATAGTATCGAGTACTTTAACATATCAATACTTACAATATCGAATAACTTGCAGTATCGAGTATTTCTACGAGTATCGGATGGCAGTATCGCGTATTTTTTTAATCTGGGTGTCAAATTTGTCTTTATCGAAATAATTAATCTCTTTATAACTCTGAATTCACTCACGAGACTGATGAAGTGAATGAGAAAGATAAAGTGGATAAGTGGATGAAGAAACTTTCTAAATCTTTTTAAGTTTCGGACAAACGGTGATAGTTGCTGTTTTCGCGTGAACTGGTGAACGGTTTCGTTTTCCAGTTCGGTAAACGGGCACAGGAGAAAAAGCAAATAGAAAATTGGGGGAGGAGGGGCAATATTAAAAATAATAAAAAATAAAAGATTAAATTTCAACTCAAAATAAAAACACTAATGAAAAATAATTTCAAAAAGAAAGAAGTAACTCAAATTTGTTTGTTAAGTAGCGAAAGAATAGAGCTATTTACTAGTTTTACTATGTCCGTCAGTCCCTTTAATATTTACTACTTTTTTGATATAGATGGTTAAAATTGGAATCAATTTAATCTGAATTAAAGTAAGGAATGAGAGTCTGTATTTTGGCTCTAATTTATTCCAAATTCTCTAAATACAGGGTGTCCCGTAAGTCGTGGTCGTAAATTTAATGATATGCATATTCAATAGCAAGGAACAAAAATCTCCCTATGAACATAGGCCGAACAAGGCACCGTTTCTGAGAAAGAATGACTTTATTGACAAATGGAGCAACAATCCGTACAGGTGTTCTTTGGTAGTGTCTCGTGTACCTTGCACAGGACAGCATGCTTCAGCTCATCTCCTCAAAGAGGCACGCAAACGTTCGCAAAGACTAGCATTCTCTCGCGTGTTCTCAAAGGCGTTCTCCACGCGATGGCGCAGGGCGTCCACAATATCCACTCGTAGCGCACACACGTGCTCTTTTTGATAGCCCCAGATGCAAAAGTCCAATAGGTTTAAGTCCGGAGATCGAGGAGGCATGCACATGGTCCACCCAGTCCAAAAGGTGACAGTCAGGTGATTCCGCACAGCCAATTGATAATGAGCGGATGCACCATCGTGCATGAACCACAATTTATGGCGAATCGCAAGAGGCACATTTCTAATAACTCAGGGAAATCCTGTTGCAGGAATTGGAGATAGGCAGCTCCTGTGAGCCTCTGCAGAAGCATGAACGGTCCAATGATACAATCCTCTATTACACTTGCCCACACATTGATGGAAAATCGGTCCTGATGATGTGCTTTTCTGATGGCGTTAGGATTAGCATAAGACCACTCATGATAGTTGTGGAAATTAAAGATCCCATCGTGAGTGAAGCAGGCTCCGTCAGTGAACAGAATTAACGCCAGAAACAGAGGACCCTAATGCACTGTCGCAGCAACCACCTGCAGAATTGTCATCGTGGAGGATAATCTTGTGCACGTAGGCCTTGCACCCTCTGGATATGATATGGGTAGAAACCATTTTCGTGCAAAATTCTCCAAGCAGTGTTCCCACTTACACCCTCTCCGATGGCGATCCATCTTGTGCTTGTGGTTGGATCCTCTTCCACACGCTGCAATATGGCCATGTTCCCGTGCAGCAGCCGCAACGGTTCGCGGACGTCCTTCGCGGGGGTTAATGTTAAATGTACCAGTGTCACGTAAACGCTGGTGGAGACGGATGGACATGCGACGATCAGGGTGTCGACGGTTTGGGTACGTGTCTCTGTAAAGACGCGCCGCGTCTGCTGCATTCCCATTTGCCTGACCGGACGTGAAATGCAAATCCGCCAACTCGGCATTGCTGTAACCTGCTGCCGCCATGTAGTCTCACTCAAACACAATCCAGGCAACGAATCAGTCGAGTTTACTTCCGTCCATTTACATGAATAGGGCATTCCATTTATATGTCAAGGGAAAGAGGTTTAGTTTCTTTACGCATCATCATCATTTCTCGGGGTTTAGTTCGAGCTATCTTCATATATAGCTTTTTGTTCCTTGCTATTAAATTTACATTCCATTAAATTTACGACCACGACTTACGGGATACCCTGTATAGGTTACTTGGATTTTTTTATTATACGGTACTATTTTTTTTATTATACGGTACTTGGATTTTTTTATTATACGGTTTACTTAAAATATTTTCTGGCTTTGCAGATTGGTTAGGTTGAGTACTCATAATACTGATGAGTACTCGATACTTTTAGGAAAAGTACCGATACTACTATCGGAAACTTTTTACAAATACTCGATAGTTCCAGTATAGTATCGCCCATCACTAAATACAGGGTGATTCAAAAGTCAGTAGACTTTTTAAAACCATATAATTATTAAACTATTTAAAATAAAACGATGCGGTTTGCACAGAAATGCTCAGAAACACGGGTAATTTTTGTTTATAATGAAAAATATTTTTTTATATTAGTTACATTTTTGACCAGAAGATGGCGCTGGAGTTTCAAGTAAAATACAATCTTATCATGCGTGAAATAAGCAGATGAGTTAATTGCGCATTATCTTGGCTCTAAGGATGTTATTTTGATGTTGCTTTAAGAAACGTTTCGACACAAGCGATTTTCGAAGATTCAAGAAACTGAATTTAAGACGAATTTAAAACTCCAGCGCCACTTTTTGGTCAAAAAAGTAAATAATATAAAAAAAATTTTCATTATAAACAAAAATCCCTCGTGTTTCTGAGCATTTCTGTGCAAACCGCATCGTTTTATTTTAAATAGTTTAATAATTATAAGGTTTTAAAAAATCTACTGACTTTTGGATCACCCGGTATATTAAAGTAAATTGAAGTTCTTTAATTTATAAGCATTCCTACGATAATGTTAAACGAAGTGAGCATCAACTGTTGAACCGTTGTGTAAGTGTCTATTATTTCTTCATATTTTATTTATTGCTAAAGTGTTTCTACTGTTGGAGCGTAATCGTCTACTGTTCCTTTTGTACAGCTTCATCGTCGGGAAAGTGTGCACCCGAAAGATGATGTTTGAGATGCTGCGAAAGTTTAACTGGGAAGTCCTCGAGCATCCTTCGTATAGCCCTGACCTACTCCAAACAACTTTCATTTGTTCGTCTCTATTAAATGCCCCTTTCAGGAAGTCACCGCCTGGTTCAGACAGCATCCCAAAGAATCTCATGCTGCTGGTTTTGAGGGGTATGTGAAACGATGGGACAAGTTCCTGAACGTACAGGGAGGTTATGTGGAAAAATAAAAGTTGTTTTCAGCTCAGTACTCTCTTTTGTTTCATTTCTACATCCATTTATAACTTACTTACTGATTTCTTCTCGTAAACGATGCCATTGCAAATATTTCTTTGGAATGAGCTTGGAAGTATAAGTTGAATCTAATTCAAAATTCATATTGACCTCAAAGTCAATGAAAAGAAAGGTTGTAGAATGACCTCTTTTCTCTTCTAAGTTATGTGCATTATTTTTTTATTTCGTTGTTTGTTCCACAATCAGTTATCTTTGCCGTTTAGCAGTGATCTTAATATATATTTCTATTTATGTAGTGGCCTTCTTGGCTTGGAAGGGCAGTCATAAAAAATTTGCAGGATGAAAAAAAACATGTTTTAATGTTGGACTTTATAACTGTCTATGTAAACTTAAATTTATTTGAATGTTTTAACTTCTAATTAACAGTCAAAACAGGTTAGAAATTTCGAGCGAATTCCTTTAATAAAGATAAAAGTTGCGTTATTAAAGATAAGTTTTATAAAATTCTATAAGATAAACTAATTGTATTTTAATTTCCAAGTATTAAATCACCTATATTTTCAAATAAAGTAAAGCATCGTATTCGTTACAACCATCTGTATAAGTAGTGTCATTTTGAAAGTGTTAACAGAGCACGAAGTACGATGAGCCGATGATGAATAAACATGACTACTTTATTTCAAGCAATTACTGCTTCTGTTATTTTATTGCATTTATATTTATTCAACTGGTTTGTTAAGCCTTGTTTCAGAGTAATTAGCGTAAATAGCATGGATAAAGCCAAATACCAATTTACATTTGCTTTACGCTGTAGAACAGGGCTGTCCAAGATTTCTGTCCGCGGGTAATCTTCCTTACCCCCCTATTGCACATTACGTTGATCAGTTCCTTAAAGTCGAGTTGCTAATTATCAATTCGACACTGTAAAAAAAAGCAAAAAAACCGAGGCAGTTTACCATTTTATTTCCTTCATTTTAATGTGATATTTTTCTCGATGTCAAGTAGAATTGTATTTTTTCCCCGATAGGACACGATTGCATATTAAGCACTTCGAATCCAATCTGTGAACAATGAAAAAAAAAATCATATTCTCCCACTGCGGTTTAAATACTGCTTCAGTGATTTTATGCTTTTTCGGAATGTGCGCCATGTTATGCGAGACGGAAAACAAGCAAGTATCAATAACAAAAGAAATAATGCCTCATTTAATACAATCGCCCCCTAAAGTCTGGCAACACTGCAATCGCCCCCTCCTGAGTAATTGGACTATCTCCTCGGCTTTGCCCGTGAACTTTGTCCGCGAGCATTTTATGTTGCACGCGGGCGACGTGCACGATTTGGACGGCCCTGCTGTAGAATAAATTATAACGGTTCCTTACGCACGTAATTTATATGGATCGTGCTTATTAAATCCGTTTGAACCGTTGTTATTTACGGTTCCTTTGTAATATTGTATTTCAAAATATATTGGTATCATTACAACACGTGCCAATGATCCAATTTTAACTAGCATTCCTTTTAAGTCATATTCATTCCAAGTTGTTTGATATATTGCATGCCATATCTTAGCATTGAAAGTTCCCAACGGGCCATAATATGATACGTGGAAAATTATAATAAGGTTTGTTTGTGTTAATAACAAAAGGAGACGTTAGAGAGAGAGCTATTCCTTAATGCTGGGACATAGCGATAAAGACCATGTCAGCATAGTGAATTACATAATTATGCTAAACATTTAATAAGAACAGTTTAGATAAAGTCCCGGTATATCACCTAGAATTCCTGTTTTTCGTATTTTTCGTAGAATGGATAGTCCCTTTGCTCTATGTTGTTTTGATTGAGTTATTATTTAACCAATTGGGAGTTATAATTTAATATTTGAGATTGTTTTGTTTACCTACAAGTGTAATTATCCCGGGCAACGCCGGGTACCTCTGCTAGTCATTTAATAATACAGGGTTACTATACATGATTCATTCGATTTCAAAACTCTGTATTTTTCAAAGTATTACACATATAAATTTAATTGATACATGAAAAGAACCGTAGACTCACCAAGTTTGAAACTACCAGAGAACACATCATTGCTGCTGTGATGACCATTGACAGGGGATCCTACAAAATATATGGATCGAACTCGACTTCCGCTTCGACATGTTTCGTGTAACCAGAGGGGAACACATCGAACATTTGTAGAATGTGAGAAAATTTGGCTAGTTTGCGGTTCTTTTCATATATCAAAACTATTTATAATACTTTGGAAAATACAGTGTTTTCAAATCGAAGGACTTATTTATAGTAGTCCTGTATAATTCTTATGATAAGTTATAACATATGAAGGTACTGTATAGGCTCTATTTTGGGATTTTTTTTCATAATATTAATATCGATATTGCTTCAATCGAGTCAATGTTGCCTTTTACAACTTAGCAATTTCTTTTCGGAATAGACAATTTGTCAAATAGTCAAAAGTTGAATGTAACTTAATTTTATTAAGAATTTAAAATTAATTATTATTATTATTGTTGTTGTTGTTGTCGTCTGGTATCATCATTAACAAGTTTTATGCTTGTTTAACATTTTGATGTTTAAGGGTACATACTTCGGAGAACTTCCATCAATATGTTTTCTAAACTTTAGGGAATTTCTTTGCCATAAACAATTCCGCTGTTAAATCACCCCCCCCCCCCCCCACTAATCACTCCTCGTCGATAACCTTTAAGAATAGAAATATTATCAGCACAGGCGTCGCAATTATTCAGTTTTATAGCTCGATAATTAATGGGCTAAACGTGATGGAAGACAATTCACGTTCACTTTATGGCTCGTGTGAGGCGCACTCAACAAACCCCGTTCAAATACAAAAGGGGCCATCATTAGGGTAAAATAAAAACGAAAGCCATCATGGCTGCTTTTTATGAGCTTGGTTCACCATCAATAACTAGTTGAAGGGATTAAGGGGAGAGGGGGTTACATCTTTTCTTGTTAACTGCATGAACAAGGAAATCTCGATAAAAACTTGCAGATTTATGGCTCGACATGATATAAATGGGTGACACAGTTATGAAAGTTACGTGCAGAAATGTTTGGAAAAAGTTATGAGGTTTAATAAGTCATTTCCAAATATCTTTTTTATGTTTCATTATAGCAATTTTTCTGATATATATTTTTAAAATTAGGCTATATATCAATATTAATAAAAAGTATATTTCCATATTTGAATCTTAAAAATATATACTAATGAAAGCTTTTATACTAATACCTGTTTAGCTTCGATAATTTTAAAAGCATTAGCACTATATTTAGTTTCTATGACGAATAGCCTTTTCGATTATTACTAATCTGTCAAAATACAATGTTGCTGCCGATCGTCTGTGTTGATTCCTTACTCTTTTTGATGCTTCAAAACTTCCCTCTTCTTTATTTCCACTATTTACTTTACGCTGTCTATATTTCGCTTTTCTCTCTACTTCGTTTCTTCATTAATCGCCTTCACGCTTAGCTGCTTCCATTGATGGCATCCATTATCCATTAAGTCCTTGGTACCGGTTCTATATCTTATCCTTATCTTAAATACACACATATACGTTTAAAGAAATGCGTTTTCTTTTGCTATACACTTAAGGAAATGCTGCTATACAATTGTCGACTCTTGTGTGTATGTTGGTTTTTGTCGATGTTTCAACGTTAAGCATTTCATAGTTTTTGCGGAATGAGATTGTCACATGGAAAAATAGGCGGTATTCAGAATGTAACGGAACAAAGTTTTAATTAGCTGAGTGGATTTTTTTTAACATACAGAATTAAATAAATTGTATGAAACAGTAATAACACTAGTCAACACACATTTTGTAACTATGACCACACAAAATGTTCTCAGTAGTAATTTGTATGTAGAATCCGAATCTGCTTTTAGATTTTTTTCTATCACGTCACGTTTCCAAGTTATGCACTTCGAGACTTCTATGTTAAAGTAATGGACGTGAAGAGAAGCGTCTGCAATGTTAAACTATCCATATTTTGGGGCCGCAAAAAAATCTATCAGACCCCAAACAATGAATGATTTAAAAATTTAAAAATTATATTCGTAATCAGCAGAAAAAATACTACCAAAAATCACCCACTTGAATTTGGTTACAAGAAAAATCTTAAATTTTGTTGGCCAGTGTAATCATAGAAGACAATAAAATATTGAATATCAAATTAACTACATGAAGGAGGTCTTTGTACAAATTCTTCAACTGAATGTTCTTAGCGTTAAGGAGAATACGTCGACGCACAAACTGAGGTGGGTCTACAGCTGAAGAGGTCGAATTTTGACAGAAGCCAATTAAACAAAAGATGTAGACCCTATCCAGCTGTTGCTGAACTATAGCACTTCACGTTGTGTGACGACAAAAACGATTC
Source organism: Rhysida immarginata (assembly GCA_023313115.1). Taxonomy (NCBI): domain Eukaryota; kingdom Metazoa; phylum Arthropoda; class Chilopoda; order Scolopendromorpha; family Scolopendridae; genus Rhysida; species Rhysida immarginata. Next base: position 1,491,365 of record JAHWFO010016894.1, read on the forward strand.
AGGGTCACGTGATGAGAGGCACTAAAATGTTCATTAATAAATGACACAATTAGCACAAATACAGGATAGATGGAAAGGGTACTTTGAGGAGCTACTAAACGTAGAGAATGAACGAAAACATTATGAAGATGGAATACTAAATGAGGGACTGACAGCAGACATCACAAGGAGTGAGGTTAAGGTAGCACTGAAGCAGTTGAAGAGAGGGAAAGCAGTTGGACCGGATGGACTCCCGGCTGAAGCCTGGAAGGCCCTTGGAGAGGAAGGGCTGGACCTGCTATGGGATCTCTTGGTGAAGATTTACAGAGAGGAGGAGATACCAGACGAATGGAGAGAAAATATTCTTGTCCCAATCTACAAAGGTAAAGGAGACATCCAAATGTGTGACAAATACAGAGGAATTAAGCTAATGTCACACACCATGAAGATCTTGGAGAGGATCCTGGACACAAGACTGAGAGATGAAGTTAATATTGGGAGTCAACAGTTTGGTTTCATGCCAGGAAAGTCAACCATTGATGCAATCTTTAGCTTGAGACAAATGATGGAGAAGTTCAGAGAGAAACAACAAGAACTCCACCTGGTCTTCATTGACATGGAAAAGGCATATGACAGAGTGCCAAGGCAAGAAGTTTGGAGGAGCCTCAGAGTTAGAAGCGCACCAGAGAAATATGTCAGGTTAATTCAAGAAATGTATAGGAAAGCCAAGACGAAAGTGCGAACCTGCCTGGGAGAAACGAGTAGCTTTGAAGTGAGAGTGGGTCTCCACCAGGGCTCAGCACTGAGTCCTTCCCTGTTCAACATAGTTATAGATGTCATATCAGAGAAAGTCAGGGAAGAAACGCCTTGGAACATGCTCTATGCGGATGATATAGTTTTATGTGCAAGATCTAGAGCAAAGGCCGAAGAAAAGCTAGAGAATTGGAGGAAAGCTCTGGAAGACAGGGGAGGCCCAGAAAAACGAGGAGCTTAAACTGACGGAGACAGCATTCAGGAAAACTGACCACTTCAGATACCTTGGTTCGACAGTTGATGAATGGAGTGAGACGGATAGGGAAGTGACTAGCAGAATACAGACAGGTTGGAAAAATTGGAAAGAAGTCTCTGGAGTCCTCTGCGATAAGAAGATCCCTGTGCGTCTAAAGGGCAAAGTTTACAGGATGGTGGTGAGACCTGCAATGCTCTATGGAATGGAAACACTCTCTCTAAAAAAGTCCAATATACAAAGGATGAAGGTGGCAGAAATGAGAATGTTGAGATGGATGTGCGGAGTGACACGATTAGACAGGATTAGAAATGAGCGCATCCGAGGGACAGTGAAGGTTACAGATATTGAAAACAAAATCCAAGAAAATAGACTGAGATGGTTTGGCCTGTAATGAGAAGAGACGAGGACTACATTGGCAAAAGAGCTATGAACATGAAAGTGGAGGAAAGGAGAAAAAGAGGACGACCCAAGAGAAGGTGGCAAGATATTGTGGACGAAGATCTGAAATTAAAGGGAGTCAGAAGGGAGTGGACAGAGAACAGAGAGAAATGGAGAAAGTTCATCAAAAACAGCGACCCCACATAGAAGTGGGAAAAGCTGAAGAAGAATGCATTTCATACGGAGACAAATTTAGGAAATTATTACTTGAAATTTAAGTATTTTAGATAGTTTTGTAGCGTCAAAATTTATTTTTCAGTTGTTATTTAATTAGTAGACATTGAAGTGACAACTCGGCCCGATGACGAGCGTAGTTCTTCGCGCGAAAAGTTTTGCCGATTTTATGTCTCTTAACACCGAGACATATTATAATTTTGTTTTTTATTCTTTGGTGTGTAATGAAACCATTGATGCTTTTTCTGGAATGAGAATCGTCCAAAATTGACATGATGATGTTTAAAACCGCATATATTTTTTCCTTAACTAGCTGTGAAATAAAAGTTAAAAATACGGGGGTTACTTACAAAGGTTGACAATTATTTTTTTGTAGGCAAATGTGTTGTTATACAAACATTTCTTAGAGTACAATTGAAAATACACAATGTACTATATCAATAATTCTATCATATGGGTTACTCAGGAAGTACCGTAGTAGATAAGGGATAAGAGTAAAAATTATACAAATTCACTGCTGGAAATCGTAGAGTACGATGTTCAACAGCTTCTACGATGTTCAACAGTTTTGATCGCGAAGTACTGCTACTTTTAAGTACGCACGTTGTTCAAGCCAATTCACAACCATACTTGACAACGGTTGAAAATCAACTGACTTTCGCACATTCCTTCCTCTTCCGCCCTTGAACATCTACAACATCTATCAGCAGTAATAATTACCATACGTTTCAATGTCATATAGAAAAATGAGGATCGCCGTCTGGGATTCCGCGAAAAAAATAGTTGCCCTGATTTTGTAAGGGACCTTCGTATTAAAACAATAAAAAAAAAACATACAAAAATAAAAAAGCGTTGGCAGTGGTGGGATTCGAACCCACGCCTCCGAAGAGACTGGTGCCTAAAACCAGCGCCTTAGACCACTCGGCCACACTACCTGGATACTCTACCCCACTTATAATCTAAACTGAACCTACTAATGCAGTTTAGTAATGTACTAATCTCACTAGTAGCAAGCTGACAATGTCGATAAACGTCATTTCAGGGTTATATCTTTAATCAACAAAGTGTCTGCATATGTATGACGGTATTTTGCTTCCTTATAACTCCGGTTTCTATAGCTCGTTTACATTGACATTTTACAGACATATTCTCAGACTCATTATTGGCGGATATTTCTTCCCATTGTTATTCTAGCATCTCGAACGTGATGCTTTGCATGGCTGCAGTGATTTTCGTGATGCTTCCTAGACTCCGTCAAAAAATCTTATATCCAGGTACTTTTTCTGAATTTATTCAAACAAAAAATGGTTTCATAAACGCGCAAGTATTTTTTCCTCGCTGTAGTGCTTCTTCAACCGTCTAGACAGTTTCATCGGCCACAGATGTTCTCCCGATGTTTTTACCAGGATAAAATGCTCCCAGTCTCTTCGAACTGCTTAAACCGGGATGAATGCTTTTATCTGTGAGCACGTTTTATGAGGATATCGAGAAAAAAGGGTGCGAGAATGTTCAGTCATTTCATTTCTGACTGGTCATTTAGCACATATTTTGTGCTGAGCAAAACCAATCGCTTACAAGGGACGTACACGTAATTGTACGACGCACTTTTTTGCGCGGAAGCATACATTGGAAGCGATAGCTTTGCTATCAGGTGAAGTGGATTCGTGCGTATTGTTGAGTAGTGGAAGAAAGAAGTTGAGAGCGCATTAATACACATACACACCACTTAATAAAGGAGTCTTTGTATGGCTGTAAGTGCTCAAATTTTTCATTTTTTCGGTTTATTTGAAAGAAATAAAATTTAGCATTTTCGTATTTTGCAAGCATCAATAGTAGCTTTAGATGTGTAACATATTTCAATTTGATGTGAGGTACATGTTTAGGTAGTTCCTTTGTAAGTTGTCTTGTTTTTCTATGTGACATCAAGTAAACACGGATTGCCTAGAAATTTTTCGATTTTCAAGTGGGGGAGAAATTTTTTACCAGAAAAACTGGTCTCTCTAGTTTAAGAGTATGGAAATTTTGTAAAAGGCTGATAAGTAATCCTACACAGAACAGCAAAGAACAGCAATAATACTCTCAAATTTTGCATACCAGATAACACATTTCACTCTCTACTCCACAGTTACAGCCATTTTCTTTCACATGAACATAATTAATAACAGTCAACAAAGCTGCTTGATGTCGCCACCTATTGACGTATAATGAAAAGTGCTCAGCACTGCCTATATACAGGGTGATCTACATCGAATGTAAAATACTTAAAGGGGGTATTATAGAGGTTAAGATAAACACAAAACGTCCTATGAACATGGGTCCAATTTTGAACGATAACTGAGATATGAACAGAAATAAAAATGCCGCCACCAAGATCAACAAATTTATAACTCAGGTTCTGTAAAGCCTAGGGTAATGAAATTTGGAGGAATAACAGGGTACATAAAACTGTATACCGTTAAAATTTGGTCGAATTTCAACAAGAAGTTTCCGAGTTACGCATTCAAAATCGTAACAGTGCTCACATGCGAGTACTAACAAGCACGTGTTACGATATTGAGTGCATAACTTGGAAACTACTCATTGGAATTCGATAAAATTTTAACGGTGTACACAGTCCTATGTACCCTATAATTCCCCCAAATTTCATTACCCTAGGCTTTACAGAACCTGAGTTATTAATTTGTTGATCTTGGTGGCGGCATTTTTATTTCTGTTTATATCTCAGTTATCGTTCAAAATTGGACCACATGCACGGTCGAGCGGCGCCACCGTCGATTTTGTTTCAAAGCGAGGCTAGGCTGGCAAGCTTTCGTTAGGGTTAAGCTGTACCCATGTGTTGGCAGTACGGTTTGTTGGCATAGGAGCATTTTTAGCATAGCAGCATTTTATTACAAGTAAATTACTACTGTTTTTGAAATGTCAACTAACTGGACTACGAGTTTAGAGTCTTTACCCAATATTTGTCATGGTGATATTGAAAATTGTTTGGAAAAGCAAATTTTCAGAGGATACAAATTTTTTGTATACATGATTATCAAGGTTAGTCAAAATTAAATTAGCAAAAATGAAAATTACTGTGTTGAAATATGTACAATTTAATTCTTTTTATTGTACATTTTGGAAGGTGTTATTTAAACAGATGACAAGATAATGATAATCTAAAAACAACAGTTTAGTAAGTAATGGCAATTTTTTATTATGCATGTGCTTTTGGTGTATGTGTATGCTTAGCTTGAAAAATACATAAAATAAATGCTTCATACCCACATAAATAATTGGTGGTGGCAAATGCATAGTTTTGTTGATTGATATGTTTGCATACTTGCCTTCTCTAACTAGCAATATTTATTTCCCCACAAAGTAGTGATTTATTGACACATGCAGTAAATTGTAAACCTTTTTTTTAATTAAAATTAATTATGGTTATTTAATTTTAAAATTAAAAATCACCTTAATTATTTATAAATCAGTGTTCCATCTACACAATTTTATTTAAATGTTATTAATTTTATTATGCATGTTAAGAGCCATGAAAATTATTTACTTTAATGTATGTTTAACTTATTCATTTATTTACCTGAAATAAAGGTCCAATACCCCTCTTTATTTGGACTATCCATAGCTTACGACGTTTGTTGTCAGTAGGAAATCGATGAAACATTTTTTTCTTTGTTGTAGCGGTGATCCTTTGTACATCCAGGCACACAGCAATGTGCCATTTTATATGAGATCAATTATTAGGTTAGCAATAAATAGTGAAAAAACAAAAATCACAACTCACTAAAATTTCACCGTATTGCCAACACATGGGTACAGCTTAACCGTAACTAAAGCTTGCCAGCCCAGCCTCGGTTTGAAACAAAATCGACGGTGGCGCCGCTCGACCGTGCATGTGGTCCATTGTGTTTAATTCGGTTTGTCGGAGTTTCTTTAGAAGCAGTTTCTTTTAAGTTGTTCTATGTATATTTTATCAAAAAATCTATAATTTAAGCAATAACTTATAAACAGTACTTTTCTTTTAAATTAGGAAATATTTTTGCATCTGAAATATTTATCTATTATTATATCATTAAAAAACACTTTATTTTGTGAGATTCACATTTTTATGAACAACAGTAAAACAATAAATACTTTATTATGAAAAAATATTTTACCCTTCCCTCTTCACCACTTCAATCGTTAATTTTAAAGCAAATCTAATAAAACCACTTGAATAAAACAACTTTTAAACTTGAATAATGAAATTTTATTTGCAAAAATTAAGAAAGTGCACAATAAAACGAAAAACGGAACAATAACTATTAATTTCTCTATATCTGCAATGCAAACGGCACGCTATTTTGGGAAAACTATGGCGTCCGGAGCGTTAACCAATCAAAATCCGTTCCGAGTTGTCGCCACTCTCCTTATAGGCACTCTAGACTACACGTGTCGTTAGCGCTATCCATGTGTGAAACCCGGAAACTTAGTTGCACACCTCGTGTAAATAGCTTTTTGCTAAACCTCTTAATAAAGTAAGGGTCTAAGACGATACGGATACTATTGTATTTATTGCCGAGGCGTTTCGGTATTACACCATTATCAAGGCTAGCAAAATAGCAACAAGTAAGAATTCGACAATCGAGCAGTGGAGTGGAAGAAACAATGCGCGTGGTACTGAAGCAGAGCTCCCAACTCACTCATCGCATGTATAAACAAGCAGAATTACACTGAGATAGGAGATAAGTCTGAACAAACCCCGAAGGTCCTCCTCAAAATGAAAGAAATAAATTCCCTTCATTCTGGGGATAAAAGGTTTGATTGAAGATTGTGAAAGAAAAAGGAGGGGGTGGGGGTAACAAGGAAAGCCAGAGGACTAGGATATCCAAATATCGGAGAAGATAATATTCCTAACATCATCGAAGTTAACTTCCAGAATCTAGCTGGCCAAACGATGTTTTTAAGCGTTTCCTGCAGTCTGGAGGGATGAAAATAATATCAGACACCAAGTGATTGCTGTGGTTAAGCATCTTCGGAAGCATGGTCGTTATCGTATTCTGTACAAACTTGCCAATATGCGTCATCCGTTGGTCCTCATGGCGATCAAGTTTCATAATTGCTTTAAGAGTAACATCTTGGAATGTCTGCAACCCCTTCCACTTAGTTTTGCAAACTGAACGCTACCACGAAGCAAGATGGTGCGGATGATCAATTTGTGGATGAGCAACTTATTATCAATGTTGAGAGCATTGGTATTTGGCCATATTTGCCTTATTCAGCGCGTTTGAAACATGTCGATTCCAGACGAGTCTAAAGTCGATCACAACACCAAGATACTTATATTCTTTGATCCAGTCGAGCTCTTTTCCGTACAGGGTAAGCAAACCGAGGGGGTGTGGGTGCTTGCGCTTATTAGTGAAGAATATCGCCTTGCACTTGCCAACATTTAACTTCAGCCTCCACCTATTGAACCAATTTTCTAAGAGATTCAGCGCTTTTTGCAATCGAGAGATGACATGACCAGGATCACGGGCAAAGATTAAGATGACCGCATCTCAGCATAGAAATACAGTTTACACTTGTCGGATTCTAGAAAGTCCTGGATGAAAAGATTGAACAAGGCTGGTCCCAGAACAGACTATTGTGGGACAACGGCTTTAAAAACGCAAGATTAGGAAAGGGAGTCACCAACTTTGGCTCGAAATGGCCTGTTTGACCGGAATGAGCGGAAAACCAAACTTTACCACTTTATAAATAACACCATCGTGCCAAACCAGGTCGAAGACATTGCAAATATCAAGGAAGATAATGCCACCAATTGGCAGGAGTGATTCGTACGGAAACCAAACTGCTCATCCCGAAAAAGATTATTGGCAGAGCAAAATTCATTGAACCTTTTTAGGATTGTCTGCTCTAAGACCTTTGACATACGTAGTTGGTAAAAGGCTAATGGGCCATAATTTGCAGGCAATGAAGGGTTAAGGCCTGGTTTTGGAATTCTTAGGATAACTGATTCCTTCCAGTTGGTAGGGAAATATCCGAGTTCCAGCAGTCATTAATCAGTATAACTATGTCGTGAATCAGATTGGAAGGCAGATTTTTAAGTGCATTATTTGTGATGACATTCATTCCAGGGGCTTTCTTATTCTTGAGTTTTTTGCTGAGCTCAATAATTTCCGTTGGATAGATTGCTCGTTCTACAGGATTGCGTTGACGCTTATAAAAATTGGAACGTACTTCAAGAACCTCACTGATTACATTCTCTCCATCGGAAGTACCTGGCATTGGGGTGATAAATTGATTCTTAAGTGAGTGAGCAATCAGTTGAGCTTTACCTTGGTCATTAGTAGCAAGGGTAGTACCGTCTGGAGAAAACGGGGGTGGGAACTTCGCTTTCTTATACTTAAGAGTTCAAATCATAGTCCAGAGGGAGTTGTCATAAGTTGAGATTTTTCAGATTGCTATCCCATTTTTGTATACGCAGCTCTTTTACTTTTTCATTGACCTTCCTAGAAAGCCTGTTATACTTTCTCTTAAAGTTTGGATCACGTGTACTGCCAAAATTTTTGAAATAATTTGCCTAATATATGAGGAAGATCGAGATAGTCTGAATAGATAGAGTTTATAGGGCAAGCACTAGCATAGATCGCATTGTTGATATTAAAAGTAATGTGTATAACTCTATCATGGATTTCGGTGGTGCTGCAAGCACACGCTACGTAACCGTTGCTAGTTTTGAGGAGGTCACGAAAGAGTTTCTTATCCCGCTTCTGCAGATTCCGCAATCGAATTTCTTCTTTCTCATATTCTTGGTAATCAATCACATAAGATTTGGCTCAACATGAACAAGAAGTTTGCTTATGCAGAGTATCTTGTATCAATGAAATACCGGGTGTTACAGATAGAGGATTGCATGAAAATTGTATGGATCAGTAAAGGCGCAGAGAGGATCGCCATCCATGAAGAAATAGAAATAAGAAAACATCGGAAAAGCAAACAAGGAAACATGTTAAACAACCGGATATCGACCGGGATGCCATTATTGACTTCCTGGTCGATCTTCCCGAACGTGTCAAAGGGAAATGAGCTTACTGTTAGGTCAGCCTTTAGTAGCCATCTCCATTTCCTCTAATTTATCATTGTAGTCCTCCAATCAGTAGCACGCGCACCCTGATTGGTGGTCACCCTACTCCTGTTTCAATATAAAAATTCTAACTTGTTACTACAGTAGCGCTCAGAAAATAAGGCGCGAATACAATTTTTGGCTTTTATTCTAACAGAACAATCAGACTGGCGAGTTTTTCAACAAGTGATAGATGACATGGAAATACAACTTTATAAATAAAAATATCTCAATTCTTTTATAACATCTTGCTGTAAAAAAGAAAATTGTCTTTTATGTGTGTTCAAAAAATAAGGCACTGGTTAAATTTTGATACATATTTCATACCAAACATGTTGCAAATCTGAAACAAAAGTGAGAAATCATTAGTACTTAGTCGGATAGCCGTTACTCTTGATAACAGCTTGACATCTGCTAGGCATAGAATCGACTAACTTTGTTATGGTTTCGGAGAATCTTAAACCATTCTTCCTGAAGCATTTGAAATTTTTCATCCAAGTTAGATGCCTTTTTGTCTTTGCAGCGACGAAACAGAACCTCCCAGAGATGTTCGATGGCGTTGAGATCAGGGGACTGCGATAGCCAGTCAAGTACTCGAAGTTTTTTGGAAGCCAGATAATGCTTAACAAGGTTGGACGGTTGTTTGGGGTCGTTGTCGTGTTGGAATAGCAGCCTCTGGGCATGCAGTTTTTTTCCGTGGGGATGCATGTGGCTCTGTACAATATCTTTGTTCATATTCTTATCCATAGTACCAACAACACGCACAAGAGGACCCACCCCACTTCTACTAATACAACCCCAAACCATAAGAGATCCCCCTCATGCTTCACTGTGGGTACTTGGTATTTTGAATTGAAACATGTTCTTGGGGCGTCGAATATACTGTATTCCGTCTGTTCCAAAAAGCAGAAACTTTGACTCGTCACTCCAGAGGATTTTCGCCCATTCGTTGGAGTTCCAGTGCTGGTACTTCTTTAGAAAGGCAAGTCGGGCCTTCCTGTTCGCTGTTGTAACGAGAGGTTTTTTGCAGGACGCCTACCATTCAAATCTGCTTCTACTAGATGCCGTTTTGTTGTGGAAACATAACCTTAACCCCATGAGGCTCTTGCATTTCTCGGTTCAAATCCACTGCTGTAAGTCTGGGCTGAGCTTTCGATAACCGACAAAGCAGTCTATCTTCCTTTTCTGTGGTAGTACGTGATCTTCCTGATCCAGGCTTTCGTTGGAGGTCTCCTCTTGCTCTCTTTCGTTGAATAATATTTCTTACTGTAATTTTTGGAACATCGAAAGCAGATGCAATGCTGTTGTAAGATTTCCCCTCCTCAGCGGCTTTTGCAATTGCCTTCTGGACCTTCAAATCGAAATGTACCCTTTGATTTGACATTTTCCTATAAAAATTGAAGGAGTATTATGTTACAGTTATTTTTATGCATTTTCTGGTGACAATGGAAAATGTTACAATTTTTTTTTTTTTTTTTTTTTTAGCAAAAGTGACCTGTGCTTTATTTTTTGAATGTCGCCCAACCAGCAAAAGTGTCTGTTCAGTTTTTGTGTGAGAATTATCTCCCATTTGTTTTGGTCTTATGAAGTGTTTCACCTTTCTACGCCCTCCTTTAAAATATTGGTTCAGTCCGATAATCGTTTTTAAATTTACATAAAAAATTGTACTCGTGCCTTATTTTCTGAGCGCTACTGTATATTGCTAGCCTTTATAATAGTGTAATACCGAAACGGTCGGCAGTAAATACAATAGTATCTACAGGGTGATTCTGAAAATGTGTGTATAACTGTAAGCAATGACAGAAGTGACCAGAATGAACATTTTCTTTTAATACAATGTGGGTCCGAATTTGAATGCTAACTGAGATATGAACAGAAATAAAAATGCCGCCACCAAGATCAACGAGTTAATAACTCAGGTTCTTCAACGCCTAAACTAATGAATTTTGGAGGAATAATAGGGTACATAGAACTGTGTATACCGTTAAACTTTGATCGAATTCTAACGAGTAGTTTCCGAGTTACGCATTCAAAATCGTAACAGTGCACACATGCGAGTACTAACCAGCACGTTAAAATTAAACAATAAAAGCCAGAAACTGTGGACACCAGTATACTAATTAAAGGAACACTGAAAACACTAATCCATATGAGAATTTTTATTGACTAAGATGTACATTTCGGAAACCGAATTTCCTTCATCAGTGACTCACATCTGAGTCAATAAAAATTCTCATGTGGATTAGTATTTTCAGTGTTCCTTTAATTAGTAACCAGCACGTGTTATGATGTTGAGTGCGTAACTCGGAAACTACTCGTTGGAATTCGATCAGACTTTAATGGTGTACAGAGTTTTATGTACCCTATTGTTCCTCCAAAATTCATTATTATAGGCATTGAGGAACCCGAGTTATTAACTTGTTGATTTTTGTGGAGGCATTTTTATTTCTGTTCATATCTCAGTTAGCATTCAAATTCGGATCCACATTGTATTAAAAGAAAATGTTCATTCTGGTCATCTCTGTCATTGCTTACAGTTATGCACACTTTTTCAGATCACCCTGTATATGCAGACCCTTATTTTATTTTAGTTTATTAACGATACTAGACCAATGGATCTCATGTTTTAAATGATCCTATGAAAAATAACGAACCGGGACGATACGCAACTTCATGCAAATTAGCTACAAATATAAAATGCGTGTGCTTTAGATTAATCTATTTGTACTTATTCAGGATGATTTAGTAATATCTCCAGTATTTCTAGCCAGGGCCCGGTAGCGGGGTGATCAGTGAATCGAATGGCTTCAAATTTGGAGGATATGTTATTCAGGGTATGGGAATAAGATATTGATAATAATATTGTTTCCCCAACAGAACCCCAGGGCGAAATATAGCGCTGCCAACAACAACAAGTTGAGCACTTGTTGGCCTAAGTGTCGAGCAAATTGTTATTCATTAAAGTAGTCCATTAAACCTATGAGTCATTAGTGCGAGGACACTCGGAGGAGGTGTTTAGTATAGCCACTGTTCTACAGGGCCAACACCTCATAGCAACTTACAGCATGCCCCACAACAGCACGCAGTTGAACGGAAGAGATATTCCATGCATGTTGTCCTTCAACTCTGCCAGTGAATGAATGCCTCCACGATAAACAACACTTTTGCTTTAACTCCAAAGCCAAAAATCGTAGGGGGTTAAATCGAATGAACGGAGTGCTTATGTTGTTAGGCCCGCATGACTGATTACTCTCTTCTCGGAGAAATGTTATCTCACCAGTTGTTGAACATCACCTCCAATGTTTAGGGGTCTACCGTCTTGTTGAAAGTTGATCGTGTTAAGGCATCCTCTTTGTTGAATCTGTGGGACGACAAACTGCTGCAACATGTCCCAATATCTAGCTGTACTTACTCTATAGGTTCGTGTCCAATTGAAGTACGGATACAGAAAAAAACCCATCCATAATGTCACCTTCGGTGAAGGTAACGGATCCTCATGAACCCGATGAGGACTCTGTGTGTCGCAAATGCGGCATTTCTGCGTGTAAATTTTTCTGCACAAGTTTAAGTGGGCCTCGTCTCTCTACACAGGATGCTGTTACGCCACGGATCATCTATCTTCACAGGTGACAGAAATGCCAAAACAAACTGTTGTCGAAAGCTAGCATTGCCAGCTTGCAATTCGTGGAGACGGTGGTTTATAGAAATAGCACGTATACATCTTCATACTGATGTGCAAGCTTTATCTAACTGTGTTGCTATGATACGAGCATTTATCTCTCCGTTGATTGTTTAACTTCTGTCACTTGCAGTTCCTGGGGTTTCCTCCCTTTTTCTGTTGCCTCAAATCCTCGATGCAAAGACTTCTGGCGCCGGTACTCTCATAGTTCCCCGGTAGCATTCTGTTTGTTCAGATAAAACAACTTTAACAGTAAGGCGCGGTTTTGTAACGCGAACACTATTGTCTTATCAATCTTCTGTTGGGGTCACACATCCTCTTATACCGTTATGCAAATGAGAGTTACTGTTTTTATTGGCAGTGCAACATTTTGCCTTGATGATCGGTTGGGGAACAACGTATTATTATTATCAATATCTCTTCCCATCACTTGAGTAGAATACCGTCCAACTTTGAAAAGTAATTACAAATACCCTCCAAATTTAATTCGAATCGTACGTTATTTTATTCTAAGGATATTCAGGTAGAAAATAACAAAAGATGCAGCAAGAATTATATTTATATTTTTTATATAATTTATGCCATGTCCTTTTACAAGTATATTCTGTGCATTTTATCATTTCAGAGACATAGACTATTTTGGAATTTGTACACTGCCGGCAAAGATAAAAACGGCAGCATATTGAAGAAGTTGGCCAATTTTAATGAAATTGTGCAAGAGCACTATGTGGGTGGCACACAACGTATGATTTAAATTTCAACACGATATATACAAAGAATACTGGTACAGAGAGTCCCAAAAGTTCCTCATCCCCAAGAATGGCTCATCCCCAATTTACATAAAATCATCAATCTAGCATCTGTATTGTAACAGACTAGCATTGTATTTGAAATGTGCATGAGTGGGTGTAGCGGGTCAGGTATTGGAGGGTGATGAGGGTCAATTTCATTTTCAAAGGGAAGCGTAAGAAGGCCAAGTTTGAACGACACATGCCACCGTCCACTGCGGTGTACATGTCAGAGAGTGGATGGATTAACGAAAACATCTACTTTGACTGGCTGAAACATTTTGTCAAGCACAAGGTGTCAGGACATGTTCTACTTATTCTCGATGGTCATGTGTCACACGTTAAGTCGCTCGACGTCTTGAACTTCGCCAAGGAAAATCAAATCACCATGCTGTGTCTGCCAAGCCACACAACGCACGAACTCCAGCCACTGGACAAGTCCTTTTTCAAGCCATTGACATCCAGGTACAGAGCAGCTGCAAGTTAGTGGGTTTTTTCAAATCCATCCAAAGCTATTCAAAAAGGCCATTTTGGAGAAATCTTTTCTCAAGCTTGGTTGCAGTCCACAACGGTATCCACGCAATCAATGGCTTTAGAGCCACAGGAGTGTTCCTGGTCAACCGTTTTACCGTGACTGACGAGAAGCTTACAAAAGCTTTTGAACCTGTGGAACGTGATTCTGTTCCACAACAGCCTCAAGACACCCATGAAACATGCCAAGAATCGTCTCCTGTGAGAAGATGTCTTCCTTCACCTATGAAGATCTCTGTGCAAAGAAAAAGCCCTGGAAGGAAGAGACAAAAAGCTGAATTACTTACGTCACCGCAGCATATTGACTCTATCGTTAACAGCAAGTCTGGTGAATCTGAACTTCAGAGCAAAAGTAGAAAAGTGAGCCTCCACAAAAACCTACCAGCATCTCCAAATGGGCCTGCAGACGGCAATGAAAACGACTGTGGGCTTTGTGGCAGGAACTTTTACACGCCAACCTCCAGCAAGTATCAAATCATGATTCAATGCATCAGTATGGTTCCATGATGTGTGTGTTGGAGCTTCAGTGAAATCTTCTTTTACTTGCGGGAAGTGTTTGTAGAAAAATCTTTGATTTTTGTTTTCAAAAACATTTTATTTTGCTGAAATCACAGTAGTTTTCTAATGACCCACTACACCCTCCTATTGTGGGTGAAGTGGGTCAGAGGTGGGGTTCCATATTAATATTTTTTTAAAATTTATTTACTTATATATCATGATCTAACTTTCATACATATGCATATGGTCGGTATCTACTAAATAAAATTTTTATTCAGCTTATTATATGTTGGTATATTTTTTTATTATTAAAATTATTTGAAGTGACCCGCTTCACCCTCACCTACCCTAAACCATTTTTGAAGCACACGCTAATCAAATGCTGAGTGAGGTAAAGAATGCCGTTCTGACGGGACGGAATGAGTAGAGAATAACAGAGCCATCTGTTGACGAACTTTTTGTATAGGTACCAGTGAATCAAATTCGACCATCAGCGAACTGTATTTATCGATTGTCAAAAAATACTTAATAACTGTATATTCGCTAATAGTTCGTCGTAACGAGCTGTTTGATTATTAATTCCTATATCTTCACCTTGAAAATTATAGGGGATCTCATAACGCCATCATTAGAGCATGTGACATTGTATCTGTTTAGACCATCTTCGAACTGGTTGGTGCGCTGAACCATATTTATCGATTGGCGAAAGCAATGCTTAATAACGTTACATTCGCTCATAGCTTGTCGTTAAGAATTGTTTGATATATTACTTACTATATCTTAGCATTGAAAATATGAATGGGGGTACCATAAGAGCACATGCCATCTAACATATTTCTCTATTGGCGAAAACAGATTTTGATAATCTCTCATACGCTTCAAGAAGATCGGGTTATAGTTGGACAGACATACGGACAGACAGACACGTTTCACTCCACTAATAGCATAAAGCACATCTCGGTACTTAATAACTTGTGCAGGACTTCTGGTGCAAGAATACTTTGAACAGAGAATCGACCGTCTGGAAGCCCCTAACCATATGATAGAACACCCTTCAACAAGAGGCTTGCTTCAAGGATCTCCAACTGCTACAGTATTGTATGCTGCTGCTACTGCCGAAATTTACAAATTACCGCTTAATTGTTACATCAGCTCTTATGTAGATGACAATTTTCTATATAAGGCCTTTGCTACTACAGAACAGGCTTATGCTTCACAACTGATACAAGTTGATATAAGAAAGCTGAATACATGGTACACGGATCATGGATTAATGAGGCGAAAACAAATATTTTGCTCATTGACAAGAAAAAACAGTCCCCACGAGACTTGTAAAATACTGGTATCACGATTGATAATCAATTGTCCTTTAAAGAAACCATTGAACTATTAATAATCGATTTAAATCGCATGAGATTTTTGTTTAAGAGTCTGAGGAAAATCTTAAGTCGAAGCGAAATGATTAAAACATTAAAGCCTGCCTTGGTTCCTAAGTTTGAATATGGAATTGTGATATGGTCCTCTGCCTCAAAAGTTCTTATCACGAGAATTCAGACGGCCTACAATAATGTGTTGCGTTTAGCGTTGGCTCTCTCCAAATACACTTCGATATCTCAAACCTGTGCAGTTTATGATATTCCAATATTCCATAGGATAATCTGTTATGCTAGGCTAAAAGAACTTTACCAAGCACTGACGAATATCGACCATCCTTTATATTTTGTTAGGGATTAGCTTTTAGACTCGAGTAGAACTCGTGGTACGCAAAGATACAAGCTTGTGCCTACTCGTGTCATATCTAAATTCCTTGAGCAGTATTTTCCTTATATTACTTTTTCCCTTTGGAATTCGTTTCCGGATGACATGAGGAACCAAATTATGATTTGCACAATGAAGGCCTGCCCAAATCCTAAAGAACATGCTTAGAAAATTTTTCATTAAATGTTACAGGAGGTTTGACCCTGTGATGACATTGCTTACATATCCCGTCTTGGGATGCAAATTTAATAATAATAATAATAATAATAATAATAATAATAATAATAATAATAATAAATTGAATTGAAATTTTGTAGTGGGAAAGAAACCCAAAATTAGAATGAAAATCCCCCTAGCGCCACCTCCCGCCCCTGCATGGCCAGAAGTACCACAAAAAAGGTGGTTTCAGGGTATCTTTACAGGGGCTGAGTCTATAAAGGGGACAGACAGAACTTAGATGTTAGTAATAGTTATAAGTAATCTAATAACTTAGATTTTGGTGGCGGTAACGGTTGCGACAACTTTTCCGAAGAGATAAAGGCATTTTCGCATTTTCTTTTATTTGCATTCAGAACAAGTTTAATTCTGCCGATAAAACACTTCATTTCACTGGAAGATATTTAAAAGAAATGAAACAGTATAGACATGGTAATGACAATGTTAAATAACTCTAAAGATGCAATTTTAATTTAAGAGCATATTTCAAGCTATCTTCTCTACGCGATTTTTGCTATTTTGCTTCTTTGAATGCGAGATGCTCTTAAGTGAATTTTTTTCTCATCTTTATATTGGATTTTTGTGATTAATCAAAATCTTTAAAAATCCAGAAGAAATTTTTTCTAGTTTATCTCAAATAATCGATAGACTCATTTCTGATCAATTTCTTACTTTATGTTAATTTTTTTTTTTCGTAATGATTTCCAAGTTAAATAAATTTTCGTTAAATTACACATTTCCGAAAACTCGTTATTTTTTCTCTAAAAATAGAACCAATCGTTCGTTGGGCTGTGCAATTTCTTTCAAGGAAATAATAAATACACTATATTTATTACGCAGAGATGACATACGCTTGACCGAAACAGATGAGCACGACGCTGATTCTTTGTCTTAAAGGCCGTGTGCATCTCCGATTGAGAGCTCAAGACCGTAACGATCAGGATCTGAGCCACGATGTAGTAACGAGGGCGTCGGCGGTTGCGTAAACACGGTGCAAACGGAGCAGCAGAAGCGCCACCGCAACTCAACACGGCAAAGGGCCGCCGCCTCCCCTCCCCACCGAATCCCCACCTCGATGGAGAGGAGCGAGAGAGAAAAAAGGAGACGGGAGTTGCGTCGTTGGCTTCATTCACAGACCGAGATCGCGTCGATCGCTCTCGTCGACGGCATAAGGACACGGGAATTAGTGCGCGTAACACTGACATATACACACATCCACGCAAGCACACACTGGATAATTGTTTTTTAAAGGCAGTTTCCCTGTGACACGCCACTAGAACACCTTTACCTGTTTTTTTATTTCCTCCTTTCAAGACGGTGGGATAATTTTCTTAAAGGAGGTGATTTTCATTCAGGAATCGAGAATGGTGAGCACGTAAAAAAAAACAAAAAAAAAAAACAAAACCGAGTGCATCTATCGATTTGTAGCAGTGCCAAGAGGGAAAAAAGTTTAGTCGTCGGGGGAAAAAAACAACAACAACAACAACTAAACTTGCTCAGCTGCTAGTGCTACGCAGTTCAAATATAGAGTGCATACGAGGATAAACGAATTCGATTAATTTTGTGCCTAGAGATCAGAAAGGAAGGCGCCTTGTGAGAGATCATCGTTCATCATGCTCCTCGCCCCTTCCGACATCCACTTTCTATGGGACTCCACGTGCGCTAAGAGCCTCACGGAGCCCGACAGCCGAGTCATCGCCGACCTGAGTAGCAAAGTGTTCGACAAGGGGGACCTGCCCAAAGTACAGGTGGTCGCTAAGGACGGCGCCTGGTTTGCTTTGAACAATAGCTACCTGCACGTGTTCCGCGAGCTCGAGAGACAGGGCAAGTGCATGCGAATCAAGGTAGAGGTGGTGCCCCTCAGCAAACTGCCGCAAAACGTACAGAAGGGAATGGTCGTAGTGCACGAGCCTCCTCGTTCGTCCTCCGCGGGCCTCAATTCCAATGTCCTGCGACTCATCGACAACAATGGCAACGATTCGAATGGGGACACGGACGATGCAGGTAAAAAAAAACTCTATATTTATATTATTCTCCACTCATCACTTAATATTATTTTAAAGTTAATTAAAGCCGGAAATAATAAAAAAATTAATAGCTAGGAGATGCGCAGTTGCTTGGAAGGCCTGTTGAACTGAGGTTGCGGGTTCAATACACGTATGAAAGCATCAATAAATAAATATTCTTCCGCCTATGCATTCTATTCCTTCACTCTCTTGAAGGGAAAACAAAAATATTTTTATTGCATCTCGTAAATAGCATATGCAAGAATCATATAAAATTCTTATCGACTGGATCCTCATCTAGCATCGGATTGCAAAAGGAATAACACTACTATGCCGCTTAATCGATGTACCCCTCATTCATTTGAGTTGCTAATATTTTTCTAATTAAGAAAATCAAATATTTAATTTTCTTCTCAGCTTCAAGATAAATAATAAATTTCCTTCTCCACATTAGCCATTAACGCTATTTCTTTTCATCAGATGGACGACCGCATTGTCCTTCATTTTTTTCCTTTGAACTTGTTGTAGATACATGAAATTTTATTGACATGAAATACTGATGGCATTTTAATTAGCAGTAATTAAAACTTGGTTAATTTATAATAATTTACTAAGCTCTTCGTCTTTAATGGAGGGAAAAGATTTTTTTTTCTTCCTTTTTAGAGGTTCATTATTTTTTATTAAATATTAAAACAAAATTCATGTTTCTTGTCATGGCGGAAGAAAACTACTAAATTATTCTTTGGCTTTCCATTAAGGAAGAGAGAATATTTCAAAGCGGAATATTTATATTAAAATGAATATATACAGGAGGTCGAAAAATTCCCTCAAATTACTTGAAAACTATCGTAAAGTATAAAAATCTGTTAATGTAAATTAATAGGAAGGAAAACATGGGTGTACAAATCATATCATATGCTCTTCCAGTTTTACATATTTCTGAAGACTATGCAACAGCGCCATCTTTCTATTCTATTGGCATTTAAAGCTACATTCGCACACGTGCAATTCATGTACAGTACGGCACGGTTAAGAAAGTGACTACAATTGCAATTTTTTTTTTAATTGAAAGTGAACGTAAAATTTTTTCTGCTTTCACGAAGGAAAGATGAAAATATTTTATACTTTACCTTTTATATCGAGAAAAGTATATCAACTTTATATTCCCTTTCCCTGTTTAAGAAAAAAAAACACCTTTCTGTAAAGGTCATGTGCTAATGAGAAAACGCTATTAAGAACTCCGTCCAACATCGTGCTTAACAGTGCTTTGGGGTTGGTGGAAAACATTTTGAGCACATCCATAATTATTTTTGATCTGCTAAGTATCCTGTGTGTTTTCAATTTTGTTACAAGTAGAAAAGTTTCCGTTTGAACTTAGAGTGACCTGTTCGTCCGATTATGACGCTGTTTATTTTTTACTGTTGATACTTGAATGGGAACAAGTTTGTAATTGGAAATTGGTCCCTGTCTCTTACAGTATATGAAATAAATTTTGTAAATTGGTTCCAGCAGATAACGCACTCATGACTTCCTATTGGTTGGTATTATTAGATTATTAATTCCTCGATAGTTAACAAGTGATTTGAGATTTTGTCAGTAACCTTGCATGTTGTTAGATTTTTTGCACTATATAATCGTCTTGCTTTTTCTGAGTGTCCCTGAACGATAGTAATGTTTTGCTATGGTATGTAAATCACTGTTTATTAGCAGTACGTAGCTTGAAATATTCAGATGCCCTGCTCACGTAATAATATCATTTCAATAGAGTTAAAGAAATAAGAATGAAAATTAATAAAGCGAGTTTAATGGTCAAAAATATCGTAGAAGCTTTTAATATTAAAAGTATATAATCTACAAACGTTCCAAATTTTTTAAGTACCTCTCAAAAGATAATCAGAAATAAAAATCGTCTTCAATCAAAACAAGAAAGTAATCCTCACGAGAAATGTATAGGAAAGTAGTGGAAGCCCTGACATCATCTGCTTTTACCCTTTTACTGCACTTTTTAACTCTCCACCAATTTTTTTAATCGAACGTAGTATTTAGAAAATGTAAAAGAGCTTAATCTTCTTTCGTTTCACATCATTTCCGATCGAATGATATATTCACATGCCATATGTTGCCATAGTTCTAAAGACCAAGTGACTGCCACCCGCCACAACTCCGACCCCATTGGGACAATTTGGCCCAAACTTCTTTTTAATGTAGATTTTGCCTAGAAGAATCTGCTTACCGAATTTCACTCCTTTACATACCTAAATTCACGCAGACCTATTAGTTCCCTCTAATTCCCATCCCCGAAACTCCGACCCCAGTGCGTTAATCAAAATCAAACTAAATAATGAAGGTGCACATGTCTACAGTAAGCCATATTACAAATTTCAACCTTCCACCTCAAAAAATGTAAATATAAATTCTATAAAACAAATATATGTATATAAAAATTTTGATTTGTAGATTGTATTTTTTAAATTTTTTTGGAATATTTGCAGGTTATTTAATTTTGACATTAAAGCTTCTAGTGTTTTTTCGTTAGTTTTTTTTCTTGTGTTGAGTAGTTATATTTCTTAACAATTGAGAAGACGGTGCACACGGCGAAGATGACGATTTCGTGTGAAGGAAGACGCAAAATTACCGAAGAGATCCCTTTTTTGACATTTTGACTGTATTGGAAGGAAAATCCTCTAATCACCAAAAAACACCCTAGACACGTAACGCCGATTGCCATAGCATACTCAGGGATCTCAATCTTGCCCTCGAGATTGAAGGCATAGCTTTTGAAATCTGGCGTTTCTTATTTCTCGGATGTTTTGTGTGTGTGTGTGTGTGTATGTGTGTGCGTGCTTGTGTGGTTAAATTTTTTTTCTTCCTAGGTAGGCAATTCCACGCCATAGTTACTTCTTATTTTTTATTGACATTTTGACCTCAACATATTAAACACTGAAGTGCAAAAAATCGTGGGATACCTATTCAATATCGTGTAGGACGTCCTTTTGCCCGGCGAAGTGCAGCAACTCGACGTGGCATGGACTCTACCAGTCGGCGGAAGTCCTCTGAACAAATGTTCAACCCTGCAGTCTCGTTGGCCGCCGATAATTGCGTGGGTTTTGCAGGTGGCAGGCTCTTGTGCACGAATGGACAGTTCGATAATATCACAAATACGGTCGATGGGGTTCCTGTTTGGCGATCTAAGTAACAAATTTATTCGTTGGAATTGTTCAGAATGCTCCTCAAAGCAATCGCGAGTAATGCTGGCCCGGTGACATGGCATATTTTCCTCCTGGACCATCCTATCGTTGTTAGGATACACGAAGACCATGCAGGTATGCAAATGCTCACCAGTCAATTATAGGTCCAATTTGATCAGGGACTCAAACCCTGCCAGGTAAACACGCTCACACCATAACGGAGCCACCACCGGCTTGCCCAGAGCCTTCCTGACAATTTGAGTCCTCGGCCTTATGGGTTCTGCGTCACATTAGAACCTTCAGTTTGCACCAACTTGAATGGTGATTCATCGGACCAAACTATGAATTTCCATTATATAAGTTCTAATGAATATTTTCATGACCCCAGGTAAAAGGATGGTCGGGCTCCATTTAAAAGCATAACAAATATCTCATCAGTTCCAAATTACGCTGCACTGACCTAGATAAGTTTCTAGTACGCCCTTCATTGAATATGTCTGTTAATTTACGTAGTGACAAATGTCTGTTACGAAGAACCATTCTGCTCAGATATTGCTGATCACGAGCATTTAGCAGCCGTGTTCGGCCACTGCGCAGTCCATGGTGGGAGATAATGCTGAAATGAGGTACTCTTTATACACCTTTGATACTGGATCGAGGAATGTTGAATGCTCGCACCACTTCAGAAATGGAATGTCTCATGCGACTAACTCCAACTATCATTCCGTCCGCGTTTTGAAAATTCTCGTCGTGTAGCCATAATCACGTTTCAAGACGTTCCAGACGACTGCTTAATAGTCAAATTTACAGCATTGATACCGCTCTGCCTATTTATACAAATTTTACGCGATTCAAGCGACACCTGAATTTTACGTATACGACGCTCCCATGACTTTTGGCACTTCAGTGCATTACTTTATCTACGAGGGGCGATTGATAAATAAGGTCTCCATGGCTGTAACTTTTTTATTTGTTAACCGATTTTCAAATTTTTATGATAAATTGTTAACTTCTTTATTTTTAACAATATAAAAAATACTGCGTTATAGGCTTTTATAAGGCATGTTCATAATGTTTTATACAAATATTCTTAAAAATATTCATAATAATATTCGTGAATTAACAATTGACATTTGAACTCCAGCTGATTCACCAGTAAAACATCGCGGAAAACGTGAGAATCCTCAATCTGGTATATATAATTAAAATACTCCAAATTACCTCTCCTATCACCTCCTTAAATTATCACACCGCACTATCTAATACCCACTATATCTACTTCTTTCTATCTCCACCTGTTTATATGTATATGCTTCTAAAGATGGCCTGTTTAATTTTAGAATAAAATTGCAACGTAATCCCGTGCTTTGATATCTCGCAACATCATCTGCTGCGTTAAGCGGAGAAAGCCGGGTGAACGGAAAGGTACATCGATTTGTGTAGGCTAAATGACAACGGATTTTGACCTATATTTTTAATATCTCGTAATATACCAGTTAATTTTTCATTTTATTTGCACAAACATTCATTATTATATTTCTCGATTATTTGCATTTAATAGCATTACACCTTTAATCTTAAGTGGTCTTCTGAATATTCATTATTCAAACTTAACATAAGTTGAAGCGTGAGATATTTGTTAGTCATTCCTCCTCCATATTGTTATCAGTTTGTAAAACGAATCGATAATATTTCACTTATATTCCTGAAAGATATAAATGATATATTACTGATTCATTTTGCGCTTTCTTTTGCAATCGCAGTCTTTCATTGGTTAAAGCAAAATGCACTGGCGACGATGACAGGGTTTGATTAATGTTTGCACGGATTTGTAACAATGCTACAATTTTTCAAAAATGATTGAAGCAAGCAATATATCTTTATGGTCAAAGAAAAAGGCATATAGACTGTTCCGTTATAAAGGGAAAATCTAATAATATATTTTTCTCAGTAATAAAACTGGAAGCTTTTTTTTTTTTTTTGTTATTTTTAATAATTTTGTTACTATTTATTTGGATAAAGATTTTCATATTTCCAATAGTTTTTAATTTATATAAATTATTAATATTAAAAGCTGTATTAAAAATATTATTTAAAGAATGAGCTTTCATATAAGGAGATCTATATTTTCAAAATTTTTAATTTAACTAGATGTTACCCATGGGCTCACTGTTTATTTTTTTTTATGCGTAAGTCTTTAAAGTTTAATTAAAACTATGAGATATGCGACTATTTAATTCTTCTAATTAAAAAGCTTTGTTTTTAATTGAAGGAATTTATGCGTAACGAAATAAAACAGCGAAGACCGACCGCTGATGATTCAAAATTCAGGAAAAAAATATTAAAAATTTTTAAACCTCTTTAAAAGAACATTTAAGCGCTAACATCGCTATTTTAATCACCACCGTGGAAAAAAATTTACTAAAATTTGCACGTAATTACGTCTCTTGTAAGTGAATTAAGAAGTTGCTCCGAACTTTCTCAGGTTCAAATCACTTTAACTTTTATCTTCATTTTGGTTATTTTAGGGGAAAAAGTTTAATGATTACTGAACAGAAAATGTCAGCTAATGAGATGAGACGGCAGTATAAAAAAATAAAGATTTAACCTTGTTCTTCTTCTTCTTTTTTTTATTAACGATAATTCTCCTAGAAAATGAGTTTGGAAAGAATCCCCGGAGCTCCTCTTAATCTCTCGGGGATTTAAACGGTGCCAGTGAGCGAGAGGAAGTGTCGTCACGGTCTTATCGGTTATTGCTTGTGAGTCAGCTTTATTAGCTTCTCAAAGGCTAATTATTACCGATGATGGACTCGAGATGAGAGAGATAAGTGTTTATGAAGCAGTTTTCAGAGCGGAGTCGTTAGCCAATTGGAAGAGAACGACCGCCGAAACAAGAAACCTTAGGAAGGTAATGCCGGTCGTAGGGCTTCGTGTCTTTGGGAAATTTTTTTGCTGTGCAGAAATAATCCAACGGATAGAGCGCTGGAAGTGATATGGAGAAAAAGTATGTCAGTGATTAGATATCAGTTGTTAAAAATAAGCTTTTGAATTATTAGATTTTAATTTATTCGTTCGGAGCGTATTCTGCTGGTCGAAGGCCATTGCATGCTGAAGAGAATGCGCTGAGCAGATTGACGGCGCCAATTCAAGATTCTAATTTGGAATTTATGTACTTAAGATTGTGAAAAGGAATAAAAAGTTAGTTAAAGATAAAAAGACACTCGAAGAAAAAGAAGGTTAATTGGTTTTAAATAAATAAATAAATAATTGGCATTAAAGGCAAAGAACCGCTTACGTCGATGATCCTTTGATTTTTAAACATTGACCAAGGCTTCATTTTGTATTAAAAAGATTTTTTATTTCTAATAAATGTATTAATTTTAGAAAATAATACATAATTTTGGAAAAATAAAAATTAGTAGATTAAAAAACTCCTTTGTATGCGAAAAGGTTTTGTGAAAAAAAAAAAAATTCTTTATAAAAAGACAATCGATTAATTAAACTTAAACAGCAAAAGCAATGAAACCACAGTCCACAATACATAACTTTTAATGCCTCAGATGTATATTTCGGGGTCCACGATCTCTTCATCAGTGTTTTTTAAAATGGCATTGTGAGTGGTTTTAAAAAGACCCCGATCCCTACGATTATCGTGAATCCCGATCCCTACAATCACTGATGAAGGGATCGTAGACCCCGAAATGTACATGTGAGGCATTAAAAGTTATGTATTGTGGAGTTGCGGTTTCGTTGCTTTTGCTGTTAAATAGTTGTGTCCACAGTTTCTTGGCTGATTTTCACCTGTACAATCGATTAAGATTAGTGGAATCTGTGAACTTGGTATTTTGTATTCTACCATTTTTGTTAAGGCAGAAACGCCTTAGCAATAACAAATTGAAATTGTATGATTGAATTTTGGAAGTTTTTAGGAAAATTATACAAATTTCGAAATTCTGTGTCGGGATTGAAAAATATAAAATATGCAAGCTTGAAACATAAACTATAAGAGCTTATAATGCACTTTTCAAACATTCTTTAGTTGTTTCCCTCTGTATTATAATGTATATTTAATTTTTTTTTCAAAAATTTTCCAGTGTTCAAATTTGACTGTTTAGAAAAAAATTATTTACCGAACATAACTTACGAGTTTATTCAAAATAATCAATAGAATGCATTACCAGCTGGCAATAATGAGTCATCGATGATATTGACCTAGGACATTCTTCGCAGTTATTCATATGAACTTGTTTAATCGTTATTACTCGAAATTATTCAGAACAAACTCGAAATCGAGTTATTCAGAACAACAGTTATAGATACGGAATGAATTTGTTTAATACGGAAGAGCTTTTATTATTCCCTCAAGATTCTAAAATGACTTTTTCCCCACTCTCATATTTTGAATGGACATGATCACCGCGCTGGTCATCGTTCTACTCGCAAGATGGTAATCCAGCTGTACATATTATTGAAATTTATATTTAACTTGCAAATTCCTGTTTTTAAATTTTGTTCAGAAGTTGATAATCGCCTTTCATTTGTTTGCATAATAAAATAGTATTATGTGAACAAGTATAATGCTCTTCAATTAAAACACTTGTTTGGATCAACAATAGCTTCAACAATCGTTAAATCATGACAAATATTGACATTTGCATAATGCCATTAATTGGTTTTTAAATACTACAAGTAGATCATGAAGTTCTTATTAGTCGAAATCGACATTTTAATTAGGAATCTGTTAAAACGCAAAATCAGCTGTCAAGAAATAGCTTGTCGCTGCATATTTATCGATATACTAGAAGAGGTACCCGGCGTTGCCCGGGATAATTACACTTGCACAATCTTTTCCTTTCATTGTTAGTCATGAGATATTGATTGTTCGTTCATGCAGTGTGATTGTGAATTGCGTGCTGATACCATTGTTGATACCTATTGTTGTACAAACTTTGCCTTGCATTGTTGGTCATGAGATATTTCTCATTAATATGCCCTGCCATAACCATGAATATCGATTTTTTATCAATAATTATTATTTTTTCGAAATCTGAAGTGGACAGTGACCTTCCTCATGCTAGAAGAGGTACCCGGCGTTGCCCGGGTTAATTACACTTGGATGTAAACAGAACAATCTCAAACAATTAAATTAAATTTTGCAATATCTTAAAAATAAACACATGAAAATGCTTAGAATTAATACAGTAAAAATTCTTAATGAAAATTCGAAAAAAATCTTTTTAAAGGCTCACAATGGATGGACCGCTCCAATAATTTCTTACTCAGGTAATCTTACTGCAGATGTACACTTGATGTTGTTGCAATTTCCACTCTTCTCTCGTTGTGTTGAAGCAAAATTTGGCCTTTCATCACTTTGGGTAGTCTAGCGGTCGCCAATTCTTCTATTTACTTGCACGAAGCTAAAGGTTTGCTTTCTCTGTCGTCTTTCCACTCTTTCTCAATAGTCTGCTACCTCTTCATTATCTCCAGCTACTGATCATTTTTAAAGATTTTCAAGAAATTGTTAAGTACTAAGAACTCTCTTTTCTAAGAAAAACCTGAATAACAGGAATTCTATGCATTGTTACAAATTGAAACTTATCCATATTGCATCATCATTCTATGTTCATTGTTATAATTCTTGGAAAGGATTGCTTTATCATTGCATCATCATTTTGAGCTCATTGTTATTGGTGAATTGCGTGTTGAAACCATTGTTGATACCTATGTTGCACAAACTTTTATTTGCATTGTTGGTCATGAGATATATATTGTTGGTCCATGCAGTGTGTTTGTGAATTGCGTGTTGATAACCATTGTTGCAAAAACTTTGTCTTGCATTGTTGGTCATGCGATATTTCTCATTAATATGCCCTGCCATAACCATGAATATCGATTTTTTATCAATAATTATTATTTTTTCGAAATCTGAAGTGGACAGTGACCTTCCTCATGCTTTGAAGGTCATGTATGCGAAATTTCATCAAGGTCAGAATAAAACTGTAGATTTGTATAAAAAACAGACCCACAGACAGACCCACAAACATCCTTCTTTATATATATAGATAGATAAAGAGAATACGATTATTATCACAATGGATGGAGACATTTTGTGACGTGTTCAATTAGTATTCCGTAATATTATCACAATGATGGTGGAATAAGTATTTCCTTATGATAAGTAACGTTTTAAAATCTCTGGTCTATATCATTAATGTTTAATTAGTTTACGTTTCAAATAGAATTCATTTCCCAAAAATCTAGGGGAAATTATTGTCACAAGGACGTTTGGAAAAGTTTTGCCTCCTATGCGACACCTGTAGCAATTTGCGAGATACGGACTCGAAACTGGTGCGAAAGGAAAGCCTGATTCATAAAGCTCTGGATTACATCCAGAGCTTTATTGATTCATTGACTATCACGACACCTAGCAGCGCTTACAACGTCACGTATGTGCAGAATAGAAGAGAAAATGGCGACGTACATGGGAAGTTTGTTTGAAACAACGTGCTGTCCTCAACATGGAGGATTGTGCACCCGCATACTTCATCGAAGGATGAGTTTTGTCTACACGACAACGCTTTTATAGATCCCAATAATGTCACGACGGTTAATAAGGAGTGTGAATGGCTGCGATCCAGGCAAAATAAGCCCCGAGTGGACGACCCGTAACATCTGAAACAATATCTGAAGGGTCATCTTTACTCTACAAGTCGTACGAGGGGCGGTCATAAAGTCATTACTATCAGCCGGAAGATTGAGATATGGGGTGACGCTGCACGATGGTACATTGAACGTACACAAACGGGATCGGATAAATCAAAATTAGTGCTTTTAAGCAAAGAAAAAAGTAGATTTAACGGTTGACTTTAGATTCGCAACTATCTGATAAAAAAAGACCGTTGTTTGTTTGTTTAATTTCACCCGCCAAATGCAGCCACTGGGTGTTTTAAATTTATTAAGGAGTTTAGCATCTCTTTCATCAATACCATATGCATATTTCTCTCCAATATGATGCTATTGAATGACTTCTTAGTCTTCCGTTCATGATGATTTCTCCTATTAGATGGGACAATTTCTACGTGGATTTAGTATTTCCAAACTTATTTTAGCAAATTTAAAACCTCATAAAAAATACGACTTCCGTTAAATTAAATTACGAAGCTTAAGTTAAGCATGAATTTTAATAAATCCATTTAATAACCCATTCTGTTATGGATAATTCAAAAAAGAGTAAATAAAACGAAATTCGAACCGTGATTATAATTTGACGTACTGAAGCAAATGAAAAGAAATTGAAAAAGTAGAGCCCGAGTCGGAGTAATTTATTCAAGAAATGTGGGTGATAATTTTTCTTGGTTAGCTTTACCATGGTTATTAGAAGTTAGAGGTTGGTCAACTCCATTCTTGTCCTTTATTTAAAACGTAATTTGGGAAAACTTCTCTCATCAGTTTCGGCGTCAAAGGAGTCCATCGGCTGCCTAGAATTTAGCTTATATTTCATGGAGACCTTCTTCAGTGCACGTTTATATAGATAATTATCTTACTATATACTTTCAAGTAATTTTTTAAAATGCTTTTAAGGTGTTGTAGTAATTGGATGTAAGTCGGGGGGGGGGGGGGATCACCACCAGTAGTTTGTGACAGAGATTTAGATACACCCTGTATAATCATCAAAATAAGCCTCAAAAAACATTTGCTTAATAATAACAAGAAAATTCGATTGAGCTTTACTTTAGAATGGAAGT
Source organism: Rhysida immarginata (assembly GCA_023313115.1). NCBI lineage: Eukaryota > Metazoa > Arthropoda > Chilopoda > Scolopendromorpha > Scolopendridae > Rhysida > Rhysida immarginata. Next base: position 1,520,476 of record JAHWFO010016894.1, read on the forward strand.
GGACGATTCTTATACGTAGGCATAATGTGTAGTGCTGAGGTGCATTTTTTTAGCTTGACGGAACAGTGAACATCTATTTATTACCGCATTTGGACTTCGCTAAATCTTCTTGCCACTGTTTTTTGGCCGAAAATCACAGGGTGATGTAAAAATTTCAGCCACTTTTAACCTTGATCGATTCTACTCTGTGTGAGCTGTTCCTAGTGAGTTTAATAGATAATTCATAGTAAAGGGCGTTCAAAAAACTCAAAAATGGAAGGGATTTAATCAACATACTAAGTCTATAGTTCGAAGTATGGGGTTCCATGTTCCTTCGGCATAGAAAGAAGTAGCTGATATATTGTAATTAAGTCTGAGAGTATTCAGTTCTTAGAGTATGTAGGATTACATCTCTCCAAATTGTCTTTAAGGGAAAATTACTTCGACGAAAGTCACATCAGGCCAATTGAGAACTATGAGGACAACGTCTTTAGAACAATAGATGATCGCGGAATATTCACTAGAGAATACACAATGTTTCTGATAAAATTTTGTTATCATGAATTACAAGGTGTTATACACTCTAAATTCCCGTGAAACTCTGGACTGCCCTTGCATTATTGCCAATAGAATGGAAACATATTTCATTGGAACTGTTTCTTATATTGCACACTTGGAATTAAATAAGTGATTGAGTCTTTTGGCGATACTTGATGTTTAATATCATGACTGACGACCCTTTCGGCGATCATATGCCATTTTCAAAGTCAAGAATTACAAAGATTTGTGATTTAATAAAGTAATATAACAATAATATAAGAATGTCATAAAAATTTGATAATTTATTAAAAGATAGTAACAGTACAACATATATGAAGTTAGAAATTTTAAAGTTTTGAATAATAAGTCAATGTCGGAAGTGGCTTGATTATTTAATGACAAATTTCCAGTTTCTTTTTTGGACTATAAATTTTAATTGTTCCATTAATCTTATTTTCTTATAATCATTCAAAAAAATTTGCGAATATAAGAAGAAATATAGAACTGTGGAGGTTTACCCACAGTGATTTTATTTATACAGGATTATACGATGAAGGCAGCAGGACTTTGAAAAGCGTTCTTTCTGCTTTCCTAATCCGCGATCGGCCTCGGTGGTTCAGCGGTTGCGTGATCGCCTCTGATGCCCGAGTACGCGGGTTCGATCCCGGCCGAGGACGACGAGGATTTTTCAGGGGTAAATCCTGAGATCACGCACTTCCTTCGGAAGGGAAGTAAAGCCGTTGGTCCCGTGTATTCGTTTGCCGGCTGCACGTTAAAGAACCCTTGCGAGGCAAAATTTGCGGCCCCTATAACGCCGTCCTGAAATAACCATAGCAGTTGAAAAGGACGTTAATACCAAACAAACCAAACCAAACCAAACCTAATCCGCGAATATGTACTATATGTTCATTTCATAATTTTCGCTTTAATAAGTTTTACTTTCAAAATTTGATATTGCAGAAATATAAACATTCAAATAACATTAGATTGGATTATGTTAGGAAATTTATGTCATCGATTTTGGTTTTAGCATGCTGAAAATACTCTGAAAATGTGAACCAATGAATGTATATTTTAAAAAATGTAAGCTATGTTACAGGGCGTCCATAAGTTTCTATACCATGCATAGGAAAATAAATGTATGTATTTATTTTTGGTTAAATAAATTTAATTTATATAACATGCCCACCCGAACAAAAAAAAGTGTTTTCAAAACAATGGTAGTCATGTAGAACATATTAATTACATAAATAAAAATGATTTTCATAAAAAAATGTTCATTTTTCCTATATATGGAAACGTGTAGAACACCTGTATTTAGATCAAATTTAATTTAGATCATATTTAATGCAAATTTTAAATTTTTTGTAATTTTATATTTTACTGCCATTAAAAACTGGTTTTATATTCAACTTTCATTAATTCATCAAAGTGGAAGGTTTGGTTCATCGTTTGTGGTTTTGTTTGTTGGTTCAGCTGCGTTTGTCATGTTGACGGCTGAGGGAAGAAAACCGCCGCTTTTGTGAAGGTTCATCCGTAGACAGAAATAATTGTCCTATACAGAGTTCTTTTGCACTCCGAGTACCTTATTCAAGATCCTTTTTCACTTCTATTCTTCCATTTAGGAGCTTACTTAAAACGGCATAGCTCCCTTTCCCTTTCCTTAAACCTAGATGTGTTTTGCGTTGGTAATATATAAAATTAAATTAAAATAAGCCTATATAAATAAAATTGAATTTATTGTTAAAAACCCTTTTCTAAATTCAATAATAAATTAGAAGAATTATTGGAAGATCATTGTAATTGGAAATTAAACACACACACACACACGCACGCACACACACACACACACACACACACACACACGCACACACACATACACGATTTTTAATGTTCACACCCATTTTCTTTTCACAAGAAAGAACACACAAGGAAATCTCTAATTCACAAATAGGCTGTTAAAGGAGAAGTTTAGAGCACAATAACAAAAACCAATTATGTGCATCTCTATCAAATTTGATGTGTATGTTCTTGGAACTATGAGGGTTTGATTTCTAAAGAAAAAAGAAGTATCCATGAAAATAGGAAAGAAGATTCCACAGCTATGAGTGAACTAGTATAGTCCATCCATTTTATCCTGGCAAGAGTTTCTAATGAACTTTCCCATTGAAAAGGGAAACGGCTTCTGAAGAGGAAGGCTAGTCCATGAAAATGGGACTTTATTTGAAACACCCTGTATATTTAAACAGTAATCCATACCAAAGTCCTGTTCACCTTCCTCCTTAGAAACCATCTCCCCCTTTCAGCAGGAAAGTTCATTAAAAATGTTTGCTAGGATATAATGGATGTACTGTAACTGCTGTAACCAGCCAAAAGGACATGTACATAGCGTAATACTTCCATGTCACAGTGGATCCATTAATTACGGCGTCAGCCTTATTAATTAATTAAAGTTTCTTTGTTCAAGTCCAGGCTGTGGAATTTTCTTTCTTATTTTCATCAGTTATTTAAACACCTGAGGTATGGCGTATAACAGAAATTTACTGGAATATGCAAAATTCATATTCTATTGAAATTAGGGTTTTAAGGAATCCTGTGATCTTGTGACATGCAAAAGAGGCTGCCATTCAATTTGCATAATTTGTGAGGTGTTCCTAATAAAGCGGCAGCTCAATGTCCAGTCCATTCGAGCTAGGAACCTGACAGTAAAATACAAGCGAATTCCGCATCGCATATAAAAAGGAAAGAAATTTTCCCAACACTTGAGATCTTCAAGTGACAGTTTAAACCTTTGAGGATCGTCGAAGGATGCCCTCTGTTGCATTAAAAATCGTTTCGAATTATCTTGGATTATTTGGTTATTTTTCGAGTTGCTTCGAATCGATAATCCCGAGAAGTGTTTCCTTATTTTTAAACTATCATAATTATACTTACTTTTTTATTATAATAAAAAATAATTATTATTATTACAGGTATTATTATTATTATTATTATTATTATTATTATTATTATTGTTTTGGAAAAACCAACCCGGACCAAGTCTGGACGCCAAGTCTCAGAGGCGGACCCAAAAGAGGGCTCAATTGCAAGGAAAGGAAAAAATACGTGCTTCTGGGGATATTAGGATATAGGAATTTCCTTTCTATGAAAGTGTTTAAGATTGTCACGTTCTGTAAGGTTTAAGATGTGGAATAATCCCAGTGACAGAAAGAACGATAGAACAATGTGTACTCTGGTAACTCCCCAAAGGCGTCTTATGTCATGTCAAGATCCGTATATTTAGTGATTTTGTCAGTATGTCTTTTGTAAGTTGTGTGTGTTGAGGATGGCGATATCAATTATGCAGATCTCTTTGTTTTGCTCATCTACTAGTGTAATGTCTGGTCTGTTATGACAGATAGTTTTGTCAGTGAATCTGTCATCATGAGTGCCTTATTCTGTTGAATGTTATAATTTTTTTTTAAAAATGGCCATATTATAGTGATTGGTGGATTAAATGTATTTTAAATCGTGCTTGAAATTAAAATCTAATAATAATGTTATAGCAACGTTATCGTGAATTAGGAACGTAATTTAAAGATATCCAACCGTACTTTCATTTTGGGTGGACTTTCCTTTTAAAAGAGATAGGTTTAAACGAAAACTTTCTTACCCTTGTTGTATGTATTTCTAACTTAAATTGAAATTTCTCTTCTTTTCAATTTTGTTTTGTTATTTCTTTTTATTTATTTGTTGTAAGGCGATCTCCGTAAAATAATTCACATTCCTAGACGTCTGAAGTTGTGCGCTACCTTTTGAGATTAACTTTTCAGGTGTAAAAGAGGGAAAGAAGAACCAAAGAGTCGTCTGCGGGTTGAGAATTCCCTGCACTTGAGAAGAATGTTTAGAATTCCAGTGTAAACCCTAGCGAAAATTCCTTTTACATTTCCAGTGGGAGAAAAGAGAATAGTCTGCCTTCTTTTCATTCCCGTCACGTAACAAGTCATTCTCCCCTTTGACTCCTATTTTTCAACTTCCGCTTCCGCACCAATCTTTATCAATCACCGTCGCCTGTCAGTCTCGCCGCAGATTTCGGAATCCGAGTAGACGTTTCTCACCTTTTCGAAAGCTACCAATCGGCGATTTTTCCCCTTCTTGTCGTTTACCATTTTCATTGGCAATTTTCAATTCATGGTTTCCATTCGAGTCTTTAATATGTCAGATGAAAAAAGTAATGCTTAGTTAACGCGATTCTGAAAACTATGGTTATGGCTTCGTTTTAGAAAAACATTTTTAAATGAAAAAGAAAATTTTTTAAGCGTGTATTCGTTTTGTTATAAATTTAATTATTTGCAAAAGGTTGTTTATGTGCATGGATATTAGCAGCAAAACTGCATGACTTATTTAATATGATTCACTCATTTTTTTGTGTACGTTTTTAGGAAAAATAAAATTTTCCTTTAAAATTGTTTCTTTTTTTAAAAACTTATTTTTACAACTCAAATTGCGCAAGTATTGAAATACATTTTGTATGTACAGATGTAATAATAGTATGCGTCGTTGAATTTTGGATAATCTGTGAAATAAAAGCGTATGGCTTTAAAAACAAATGCACGAAATGGATAGGGCTAATTATTTAAAATTCAATATTGAATATACCTTCAGCTTATATAATATATACCACAAATAACAGTGAGAAAAATAATATATTACCCGTTTACTGTAGGTAACTACTTATGGTTCACAGAATGGTTCATCCAACAACGTAGAATGCCAGATGGATTTTGAATGAAGCTTGATATTAGGTTCCAGACGAACACTAGGCGCACCTTGTATGGATGCCATACAATGCAGACGGGCCCTGCGTAAACCGTTGTTAGGACAGGTGAATACGAAAGAACGCTTTATGGGGGCATAGGAACGCCAACACTCAAGCGACGCTGGAAAAAGGTTCCTATTGCAGGATCCAAATTTAGAGAAAAAAGCATGAATCCAAAAATTCTTATTGCATGACGGCAGCTGTGCAAGGTGGGGAGGGGGCAATGTCTTCGTCATGCTTTTCCTGGAGAAAGCTTTCCCTGGTACAACTTGTGCCCCTTGAAATCCTAGATACATGCGTGAATCCCACTACGTACGTAAACACCATTTCTTATTATGTACATATCCATTCCTTGTCACTGTGAAGCCCGAGGCAGATATTTACTTCCAATAGGATAGTCCGCCATATTATTGTGAGATTGTTCCAAGAACATACCAATGAATTTTCTTTGTTGCATTGGTTTGGCGCAGTCAACACCTCCTAGAAAGAAAACCTCACAACTGAAAAGTCATGCATTGTTAAATCATCATAAGTCGACCAAATTTAGGGCTTATTATTGGTGAAATACGATCAACAGTGGTCGAATTATGAAGATGTAACAATGTGTGACGTTTCAGTTTTTGGCTTTCTATCTAGGAGGTGTTGGGGCAGTCCCCGAAACTGAATCTTTTCGAGCATCTTTGGGTAACCTAGAATGAGATGTGCGACGCATATCTACATATCCGTCGAATTGCCAGGTAATGCGTGACAAAGTCATATCTGCACTGTACTCCTAACCTCCACAGCATTATCAGTAGCTTGTTGACTCCATGCCCAGTCGAATTCAAACTGCTTTGAAGGTTAAAGGTGGCTCCACACGCTAATATCTAAGCTTAGCCACAGAATAACCAGGTAGAAATCGTATTGATTAGTAGAAATACGATTAACAATATCCGCTTGATGATGATGTAACAATGTATACACCTTTTGTCCGCAGGCCTTCTCTCTAGGAGGTGTTGACTATAATCACGGCTTTCTAGAAGCTACCAGGCCTGAACATGGAAAAGATAAAACATTCTCACGTCGAACTGGTAGTGCTATTACAGAAGTTAGTTCAACGTCACAATCTTAGTGCTTCAACAATACATTATTGACGTCATGTTCAGGCCTGTTAGTTTCTATACTCTATCCAACGAAAGCTGGAGTGGGCGTGTCCAGTTAAACTTCCTATTTCAATTGTTAGACAT
>JAHWFO010016894.1:1532018-1554866 GCA_023313115.1 Rhysida immarginata
AAAAGTCACCTGACCACAGTAGTCTGAGCAACAATCCAAGCTTCATTGTTTCCAACAAACGAAAAAATACTGATTGTTAAAATCCAAGTTGGAGACCATGAAAGTTGGATTGTTGCTCAGACTACTACGGTCAGGTGACTTTTGAGTGCCCAGGCCTGTCTTTCTCGTGGGCTACGGCACTATCTACGATGATGTAACAATGTATTCAGTTTCATTGCGGAGGCCTTCTCTTTCGGTGGTCACGGCTGTACCAACCAAGGCCTCCTAGAAACCACCAGGCCTGAACATGACGTCAATAATGTATTGTTGAAGCACTAAGATAGTGACGTTGAACTAACTTCTTTAATAGCACAACACCACCTAAAGAGAAAGCCTGAGCGCGGAAACGTCATACATTGTTAAAACGTCATAAGTAGTCATCTTTAATCGCATTTCTACCAATAATAAGCCCTAAATTATGACTAGGTATGATGATGTAACAATGTATGAAATTTTCGCGCTCAGGCTTTGAGTAGAGGTGGTGTTGAATAGCACCACTCGTAGCCCACGTGAAAGACAAGCCCTGGCGCGGAAAAGTCACCTGATCAACTTAGTCCGAGAAACAATGTAACCTTCATTGTTTCTAACAAACAAAAAATTGCTGATTGTTAAAATCCAAGATGGAAACAATTAAGGTTACGTTGTTTCTCGGACTTAAGATGATCAGGTGACTTTTTCGTAACAATGTTTTATCTTTTCCATGTTCAGGCCTGGTAGTTGCTAGAAGGCCGTGTACCAACGCCTCCTAGACAGAAGGCCTGCGGACAAAAGGTGTATACATTGTTACATCATCATCAAGCTAAGGTTTTTTTGAAAAATGTCCGGCATACCTATGTTTCCATTTGCGGTCTCTAGAGGGCTACAAAATATACAGGGTATTTCATAATTGTTGTCCCGTCTTTCGGTCCAAATAACGACTCAAGGGGAACAGATTGGGGGAAAATGAATATTGATTATTTAGTTTTAATATCCCCTAATTCAGAATAAAAACATGTCGCGTCCCTGGGGGTGAAGGGGTAAATTTTGAAAATTTTAATTTTGTAGGGGTAGGGGTTAGGCCCCATGTGTTATTTAGAAAGTTGTAGAGCATCATGTAAAATGTGGGTTTAGCAAAAAATCCGGTGAAAAAATCTCATCTCTTGCCCCCTTTATCGAGTGGGTAAAGTAAAGGTATGGTTAGCCGATGTGGACAAAAACCATACTTATTTGAAAACAGTAGGGCCTACATTTGGAAAATTAATGAGAATGAATGAGTCGTTACCTTGAAAAGCTAATAAACTCGACCGGGCTTTCCCCCCAGAAAAAACATTATGAAATTTGAAAAGTGTACATGGGAAATGGAGCAATTTAACAAATACATATTTCTGGCAAGAACTGTTGAATATTTTTCAAAGTAGTTGCTACACACTTATTGGTTTGGTTTGTTTGGTATTAACGTCCTTTTCAACTTACACACTTCTTGGAGCGTTCATAGAAAGTTTTGGAAACATGTAAAGTTTTAAATATAAAATAACGTGGGCGTGATTGTAATTATCAGGAGATGATTTTCTTCTCCTAAATTAAATTTCAACAAATTTAAAAAAGCCTACTTTAAAAAAATAAAAAATAAAATTTTAAAGAATTAAAAAAAAGAATTTTAATTTACATGTCTATAAGATTCCTAAAAATTTTTTTCCAAATTTATAATTTACAATCCAATTTTCCTATAACCAATTTTCATATTTCATCTAAAGCCGTAAATTTAACTAATTTTCAAGTCCCTACTGCCCCTTATAAAAAATTCTTTTTACATAAAAAGTAAATTACACATAACTGCATAAAAATTCTTTTTACACTTATAGACATGTAAATTAAAATTCTTTTTTATAATTCTTTAATTTTTTATTTTTTATGTTTTTAAAGTGAGGCTTTTTAAATTTGTTGAAATTTAATTTGGGAGAAGAAAATCGTCACCTGAAAAATGCTTTAAAGTTCTCTGTCTTAAACCTTTCAAGTTCGGCTATAACTTTCTTTTTCATGTCCTCTATATTCCCAAATCTGTGTCCTTTCACACTTGTTTTCACCTTTGGGAAGAGGAAAAAGTCTGGCGGCGACAAATCTAGGGAATAGGGAGGGTGATAAATGCTCCACAACTCCGTTACTGGGTAAGAACTCCTTGACAAGCAGTGCTGTGCGCGGTCTGGCATTATCATGCAGTAAGAATGAACTCCCTTTTGCATGAAATTGTGGCCATACACGATGGATTCTCTTAATCGGACGATGCAAAATCTCCCTGTAGTACTCCTTTTTGACTGTTTGTCCAGGCGGAACAAACCAACACCACCTAAACATAAGGCCTGGGCGCTGAAACGTCGTATTACATTGTTAATCTATTTCCACCAATAATAAGCCCTGAATTTTCCCTATCGAGATGATGTAACAATGTAATGAAGTTTCAGCGTCCAGGCCTTATCTTTAGGTGGCGTTGAACAAACTCCTTATGGACAATGCTAGTACTGTCAAAGAAAATGATAAGTATTAGTTTTGTTCTTGATATTTCAAACCGGTATTTCTGTTTTCGGGATGTTGGGGACCGCCATTCCACGCTCTGTCATTTTATTTCCAGTTCAAATTGATAACACCAGGTTTCGTCCCTAGTCACAATTGAATCTAAAAAGTTCGGGTTGGCTTCTGTGGCCGCGATGAATTCCGTGCAAGCATCCACTCTGTTTCCTTTTTTGCTCATCTGTTAAGAAATATGGCACATACCGAGCACCCAAGTTCCTTTTGCCCAAATTCTTCTGTCAATTTTAGGCGAAATGTTTCTCGGTTAATGTTTAATATTTTTTCCATCGTTTTCAGGTTCATTCGCCGATCACTTAACAAAAGTTATCTCACCTTCTCGATTGTTTCTTGTGTTGGAATAGTTTTCGGACGTCCGGTGCGGTCGTCGTTTTTCAGCTCTTCCCGGCCATCACGAAATCTAGCGAACCATTCAAAAACAAAAGCACGAAATAGTGGATCATCATCATACACTTGCTTTATTAACATGTAAGTTTCCGTAGCGGTTTTTTCCAAGTTTAAAACAGAACGTAATGTTTGCCCTTTGTTCCGTATTTTATATTGGAACGTCAACTAAGGACTGCGTGCGGTTGAATCAGGAGAATATGTAAGCTTAAGCGTGCGCAACTTTATTGTTGTAACTTGAACACACGGCAACCAGGATAGTTTATAGATCGAAAATACAACATAGTCGTGTTAGCACATGCTTGAACGCGTTCAAAGTAGCGTCAGTCTCATTTATTAGTTGTCCAACCTTGAAAATTAATACAGGTTGTCAGAACACTTTCAAACTACTTTAAAGCTAAGCTTAAACGTAAATAAGTAACGTCGGTTTACGTGACATTTGATGATTAAAAAAAATAAAACAAATGACCTCTGATAATTGAGAAGACAGATTACGGATCTTGAAATGAATTGAGATATTGATCGAGAAAGTAAGGTTGAGATGCATCCACATAAATCGATATTTATATTGAGCAATTCGAGATGGAATTAATTCACTTGTCGTAAAAATTTATCTTAACGGAACTCTAAAGAATTAGCGAAACACCTTCGAATTTCTGCCTTAATATTTCTGCAAGCACTTTTTAATGTTTTCAAGAAATACTAAACACGTTTCTTTGATTAAAGTTCAATACAAGTTGAAATATTATGTTTTGAATCTTTTAGTAAATTTCTGAAGTATTTTTGTTCATGCACGTAAATCCATCTCGCTTTAAATAATGAAAGTGAAAATAGTTTTGAAACAACAAAAAGAAAAAAGACCGACGAGAGTTTGGTTTGTCTTAACATAAAAGAGAATTTAAACTTTCATTCTTTAAATTATTCGTAAATTATTAGTTGTTGTTTCGCAGAAAAAATGACTCAGTGTTAATTAAGGAACTGTTTATTTAACGGTTAAATTATTTTGAATTATTTTTGAAGTTTTTTCACGCGGAAAAAATTAGACTTTTCATACTGTTTTCCTATCTCGTTAATTTGTTAGAATCTCGTAGAATCTGTTTATTATTTCCACTATCATTTTGATTTTTTTCCGTAAAGAAATTTCTGAAAGGTTTCATTTTCTTTTTGTGTGACCCACTTACATAAATGAAGAGCTTATATCTCTATTACGCAGATAAAAAATGTAATTTAGGACATATATCTTATTTTGACACCATTTAAAACTACTAATAAAGCTTCCCCTTCCATTTTCTTCTAATAAGAGAGGAGTAGTTTGCTTTGAACTTAATTAAAACAATTTCATTCGAATTTAGGTCATTAGCAATAGAAAATATCAATTAACTCATTTAACTAGATAATTTTTTTAAAAACTATTCCATGAAATTATTTGTAATCGTAAATATTCATAATTAATTTTTCTGCCATTTTTTTCATTATTTCTATATTTAAAAAAAAATACGCATTATTTTTCATCAAACATTTTCACCCACTTTAAGAAATCTATATAATTCTTGTTATAAAATAACTCGAAAATGGCGAAAAAGAATTCTTTATTGTTTTTCTCTATTTACTTATTATAAGAAATGAAATATCCGTGATATGCTCGGTCTCCTGTTGTAATGCTTAGTATTTTTTTCTCTATTTCTCGTCGCCCATGTGATGCAATTATATAATGTAGGCCTTGTCTTAGAAAATTTAATAATGATTTTCAAAAACTTGAATAAATTACCTTCACATCATATTCTTGGCAAGATTCAAAACCGTTTTTTTATCTTCGGGTTAATGGTGCGATGAGTCACTAGTCAGACGAGGCCTCTAGTGACAGCCGACATTGGCCCCAATATCATGCAACCTCAGAAAGCAAGAGCGACTGGCACATTATGAAACTTTAATCCACATTATTAGACTATTTTATATTCTGGTATTGATATAAATTATACTAAATTTAAACTAAATGTAGTATGTTAAATCTAGTTATACATGTTCAATAAATCAAAAGACTGTTAATTAATACATTTTTTTATTAATAAATAATTTTTTTTCCTTCAAATACTCTTATGTATCAAGTCTCGAAAAAGAATTCATTACTTATTAAATAAATTAAATAAATTGTACATTTGGGAATTTGGAAACTATGTATTTATAATTTCATATCGTCCATTTTACAATACAATTTTTATTATTGTTTAGATAGATATATTTGGAAACTATAATTTACCAATAATTCTTACAGATTAAAGAAAAAACCCAAATTGAATAATGATAATGTTTTTAGATGCAACAAACAAAAATATTTTATACAGCATATTAACCTTTTATTTATTTATCAATGGACACGTCTACAGAATCAGGTACAATGGTAATAAGGGCTTATAATAAATGACGTATGAATCTAAACATGGGTGTCGAGTCTCTCGATATGCCGAGCAAACACAGCGTCTGTGTTTAAGGTGTGTCTCCTTGTCTGCGCTCACAATCGAATATGGGATCACAAATACGGCACGTGCAAGCTTTTCGCGGTATTTAAGATCACAAAACTAAAATATGACGAAAAATTAAAATTATTGCATCACCCGTAACGCATTTTTGGGTCGGAACATTCTTCTTAACTATACATCTATAAATTATGCACACAGAAATTCAACAAGTGCATAAATTATAAATAAGATGAAGACTTCAAAAATTATCAAAAGTTCTAAATGTTTGAAAAAATAAATTATGAATTAAATTGTGAGTAATAAAATATATTTATTGTAATGGAAAAGAGTTTATTCCAATGCATTAGGATTCATTAGACATTCAAAACACTGAAAGCAAAACGTTAGGCCGTTACACAAATTGGCTAGGTAAGACAGCGAAGTATACTAGCGCTATTCTTACCATACTTTCAATATATTTCATAATATCTCTGTAGTAAAGATTTAAATAAAAATTGTTGCTCAGACAACAATGGCCGGGTGACTTTTCAGTGCCAGCGTGTGTTTCAAGCCGGCGCCAACAATGTTTAAATGTGCAACAACACTGAAAAACTGTTTCCGTAACGCTTTTTGGTGTCGTTTTTTGCATCGTGCTTTTTGTAGAATGATGTGTCCAGCCTTAAAACATTATCATTAAAAAATAAGTCTTATTTACATTGGTCGATGATGAAATAAAAAAAAAAACACTCTTCAAGTTTCCTTTAATCATTGCTTTTTTTATATCAAGTCTTGTACACAGCCGGCAAAAAAATGCAACACAATGAAGGAGGGGGAATTTAATTTTAATGAAATTGAAAAGAGTATACTGTGGATGGCATACAACATATGATTTAAATTTCAACACGAAATTTGCAAAGGATCTAGTACAGAGTGTCCCAAAGTCCCTCCACTGGAAGAATGTTTCATCCCTAATTTACATAAAATCATCAATCTTGCATCTGTATTGTAACAGACTAGAGTAGTCTCAACATCTGCCACGCCCCGCACATACAGCCGTACAGAAACTGACGGAATTTGACAGAGAACGGATTATGGGACTTAAAGAGGCTGGATGGTCTTATCGGAAAATCGCGGCCCACATTGAAAATAATGTTGGCAACAGTGGTCTACAGAAAGTAGTCACACACGTAGACCTGGTTCCGGACGAACGCCCATTACTGATCCACGCTAAGACCGTCGGATTGTAAGGGAAGCACCAAAACACGCACAGCATCCACAGCAGAGAAAAGGGCCAGAATAACCAACGGTATGAAGACGGACCATTTGCAACCGTTTTCTTGCTAGTAGGACTGCAGTCACGTGTTATTCTAGCCAGACTACCACTTCTGCAAGATCACCGTTTTTGCGAAAGAGTGTTGCACGAACTCTTAATGTACCACGTCCTTCCGACGAACGCGAACAACTACAGTTCACTGACACGCATTGTTTGGAAAATCCCTCCACTGCGAAGCTGCTTTCTCCTTACCACGTCTCGCATCAAATAGTTCCCCTCTCCTCCCTGCCTGATTGGAGATATCAGCACAGTGTCCGAACTTATTGATCATAGTAGTATTAATGTAACATGAGTAAGGTTGGACTCCGTGACGGAAGGAAAAATAAACTGTCAATAAAAATAAAAATAAGAAAAAAATATATACTATTGTCATGCTAAATTAACACCACATTGAAGCATATTAAAGAGCACATTAATATGGGAAAATAAACGTGGAACAATTCTCTCTATATCAACCCGCTGGTAGTGAACACAGGAAAGTCACAAAGGTAGGACACCGGCTTCGCCGTCGCAATACTCACTCAAGGAAAAGGGAAAATGCTAGACACAGTCATTGGGGAAATGGAGCAATTTTCTAGTTCAGAAAAAATACTAGTGCTTAGGCGTGGTTTTTATCGTGGTAGACGAATTTTACTACCGACAAGTTTATTACGAAACCAAAGTTCAAACTTGGATATAATGCCAATTTATATTAAATAAAGTTATCCTTTAGCTTGACAATGAGCTCGTCTCCGTGGGCGCTTACTACACTAGTCGGGCAAATAACATTTGGCGATTCCGGTTAGGAGTCTCCGCATTTGTTTGCTAGCGGGAACCTCCCTGAGTCAAAGTTCTGTCGTGTAAAATTTGAAGCAATGAGTTAATGCTAGTCCGACATATTGCAAGAAGGAATGTCTATTTCCCGTGGTTGCACATTTCAAAATCGCTCGCAAAACTTAATGACGCACATTTTGAGAGCGATGCCGCCGTGCCGACCTCCCTCGCTAGGTTCGTAGAATTTTCGCTGTCGGCTGAGCGCGCGCCGCCGACGTTTTCCACAGCTTCTATTCCAACGGACGTCAAACATACAAGCTATTACCAGCTATGCCTGTCTCCTTATCTCTCTGCCGCCATTCATCTCGGCTGGATTTCCCCGCTTGCTTCCTTGCCTTTTCTCTTCTCCCTCGTGTCAGTTTTCCTTCTCCCTTCTTCCCATGTGTCATCCTCAGATTGCACATCTGGTGATGTCGGCTCTTTCTTCTGCTGACTTCCGAATTCGTCACGATCCTCGTCGAGAATGTTTTCACACGTGACAATTTACCTCTGTACCGTACAAACCGGGGATGTCACTGGTAAATATGAGGGTTAGAAGGTTAGTCTGATAGTACATGGCTTTAACTTTGTCTTTGACTCAACTGGTAAAGTTAATTTACCGTTGTAGCTGTATCCCACCACGATCATGAAACCTTTTGAAAATTTTTCCTTGCATTCACGGTACCATCTTTTTAAGTCCTTAAAACCCCTTGGGCGGTAAAAATGGCTCGGCTATTGTTGCAGTCGCTTAAATAAAGAAACGCCACATCTAATGTGACCACTTTTGATCCGTCAGGTATCGTTATTACAGTTTACGGCAATTGCTCCGTCGCTCTTGAACATGTCGCGGCAACAACTTAGGAACGTGGCTCTTGTGTCGCTTCTCTAGTTATAAATCACGGTTGATAATTGTGTTTATCGTGTACACAGATGTCCCTGTCTTCTGTGCAATGGCCCGTTGTATTGGTGGATTACATCCGGTTACAAGAGCCCAAACTTTCTGGACGACGTCAGGAGTACGGCTAGTGATTGATCTCGGATTGGCCTGTTTTTTACCCTCAGGAATGATTTTGCCCGCTTCTGGTTTTGCCAATGTTATTTAATACTCTTGATTTCGCCTCACTTTTTGCATGCTTTCATAATTTCAGAATAGCTAAATTTGACGTCGGAAAGGGTTTTATTAGCCCTTCCAATACCTGTCAGTTTTCGGTGACATAACTCAATATTTTTAACTCGCTGTTCGAATACTAACTATTTTAATAACTATCCTAACAATACTCCCCACGTGATAGCTCACTTGAAATGAGCGCGCCCACCACATAAAAATGTGATCCCTAACAGCCTTTTATATGAACAAAGTAATTAGAAATACAATTTGATTCATTACTTCCTTGTATTCAACGATGTTGGAGTTGCAAAGATGTAACCTTTTCGTTCCATTTCTTATCGCGATAGAGATGGGATTTTTAATTCTCTTGTTATTTATAATCAAGCATTCAGGCTTAAACTTGTAATGTCCTAATCCCTTTTGTTATTAGTGAGATAATCAAATTATGTGCTTGAGTAAACGTTCAAGATGATTGACAAACTCGTGTTTATTGTTCATCTTCATTGTATTTGATTTTAATTTAGCTTTTAAAATCTTATCATCGTGACACGCGAGACTTGTCTATCGACTCAAAATTTCATCCAAGACATAAACACTTTGTGTTATCTTTTTTCTTCATGTAAGCTATCGTCTTATTTTTCGTTTCTATCTACTTCCCTGATTGTTTTCATTCCATTCGGTTTTGTTTTCTCAAATGTTAAGGTTTTCGATGTTTCCCCTTTGCGCATGATTCTTTAACGTGTTTTCATTTTTCCGTCTCCTTTCTTATTTTCCTTTTCCCCTAAGAAAATTTCAAATCTCTTTTCATGCGCAAATCTATTACCGTTTCTAGGCTTGAGAAATAACAGCTCTTTGTCCGCTTGTTTTGGAATTGTTATTTTTCTCTTTATCTTCTTGAATATTTCCAATTATGGTTTAGCTTGTCCATATGGAAACTTTGGATTTTTAGATCAAATCTTTTTTGTTCTAAATATTTGTATCAGAAAATCCTCCTTTTAAAAATGGTCGGCTTTCAATTATGTCGAGTATTTACTGGTCATGTATATTTCTTTAAACAATCTTTACTTCTATCATGAACATGCAGACAAGTATAAGTAAAAAGTTCCCGAGCAAGGTGGATGAAGAGAGGCAAGGACAGCGAGCAGAGAAGCTGTCGGAAATCTCTGGTAAGCAAACAGGCAGTCCAGCGTCGTATCAAAGACGTCAGGTTGGCGCGAATGTGATTGGCGTCGCTTCCGAGCGTTTGCAGCATAGTGGAGAATTACAGGCTCGTAGCGGGCGTGCAGATACAAGCATAGTTGCCTCGTGGCTTAGTCACGTTGCTGCTCACGAC
The DNA here is from genome assembly GCA_023313115.1 of Rhysida immarginata. Lineage (NCBI taxonomy): Eukaryota > Metazoa > Arthropoda > Chilopoda > Scolopendromorpha > Scolopendridae > Rhysida > Rhysida immarginata. The sequence continues at coordinate 1,542,026 of JAHWFO010016894.1, forward strand.
CAGTCGAAGAAGGAGCGCGCGAATTGCAAGCCTCTCTCGTCTGTTACTGCGGACCTCGATACAAGGCCACAAATTCGGGAGAATAGCGTTAAGAGTGTCTACAAATTACGTGAGTACAATATTTCTTTACTCCCTTATTGCCAGGGCGTTTGTAATAAGTTACAACATAGAGAAGCGGTTTATGGCGCTTCGTTAGGGCTTCAGTATGCTCTTCAAGCTTTGACGAAATTTGCGCGTTGAAAGCATAATGGCGAACCTAGTGCGGAAGGCAATTCCTACTTACACGTAATGCCTTGGGGGCTTCAGGCTTACTTCCAAGAAGATTTAGGAGCCACATATTTTACAGAACTTATTGAAAGTATATTAGGTGGGTTCCATTCTTAGGCCTTCTAAATTAGGACCAGTCCTAAGCTAACAATTAATTAGGTTACGACCGGACTATTTGAGTTCGGTCCCTAAAGTTGACTAAGTCTTAATGTTCTATGTTTCTCTTTTAAAATTTAGATCCCCATTACCTTATACAATATTAATAAACGCCTAGCGTCGCTGTTTGTTACGGATGAAGGACTAGTTCCGATACGGTGACTGCGGACTAGTTCTTGGAAACGAACGTTCAATCATCGCACTATCAGCATCTCAGTTTCCAAAATACAATCTGTGACAATAAAGTTCGGTGAATGATGGCATATTGAGAGTGGATTGCTCGCTTACATGAAACAGCAGTTACTATCCTTCAAAGTAATCTCCGTCGATGGTAATGCACTTCCGGGAACGCCTGTACAAGTCCTGGAAACTCCTGGCGTAGTCGTTTTTAGGGATAGCCTTCAGGTGGGTCGTAACACTACGTTGGATGTCTGGCCACTTCGGGGGGCGTCTTCTACGGGGTTCCGGCCTCCTCGGAACCGTTTAAACCACTCATAAACACACTTCAAAGTAATAGCACTTTCTTTGTAAACTGTTGTCATCATTTCATGAGTCTCTTTCGTTCGCTGATCCATTTTGGGTTTCGACCGCGCGTACTACGCCTTCTTTCTTCAATGTCCTGTTTAAACACAATAAACACACTCGCAGCGCTGATTCTCTCAAATTTGTTTAAACATGTCTCGACCTGTCTGGGGCAGGATACGACGATGGTGTACTCTTACGACCGTTAGCAATTTGACTCATTCACCGAACTTTATTGTCACAGGTTGTGCAGAACATAGTCAAAATGTATTTTTATGAAATGTTTGGATCTGATGTGCTATCTGATGAAATGTTTGGATCTGGTGTGGCTCGGAGTTTTTTTTTTGGATTAAATTTTGCAATATCTTAAAAATAAACACATGAAAACGCTTAGAATTAATACAGTAAAAATTCTTAATGAAAATTCGAAAAAATTTTTTTTAAAGGCTCATAATGGATGGACCTTTCCAAGGATGCCACTGCTAGTCTAAATAATTTCTTACTCACGTAATCTTACTTTAGATGTACACTTGATGTTGTTGCAATTCACACTCTTCTGTCAATGTCTTGAAGCAAAACTTGGCCATTCTTCACTTGTGAGCACAGAAGCGAGTAAGAGGACGCAGCTTAAGCATAAACGCTGTTGATTCGACATATCGAGAGACTCGATAACCGTCCATTAATGTGACTACTTGACTAAAGTAGCTAGAATAACCACCCTTCGCGGCGCGGACAGCTGCGAGATGGGTAGGAAGAGAGTCAATAAGGTTCTGGAAGGTATTGACAGTGATGTGAAGCCATGCCGACTGCAATTTTGTGGCAAGCTGCTGCAGGTTGCGGGGTGGAGGATCCATGACGCGAACAACCCGATCGAGGTATTCCCACATATGCTCTGTGGGGTTAAAATCCGGGGAGTTTGGGGGCCAGGGGAGTACCGTAAACGCATCCTTGCGCTCTTTGAAACCACGCACGGACATTGTGCACTGTATGGCACATCGCATTGTCCTCATGGAAGATGCCATCGTGCTGCGGAAACATAATCCGCATGTAGGGGTGGACATGGTCCGAAAGGACAAATGCGTACTTCCATTGATCCATTGTGACGTCCACAATGATGAGTGCACCCAGAGAATGCCATGAAAACATTCCCCAGACCATAACGCTACCTCCTCCGGCCTGGACCCTTGCGGTATGTACTGCAGGGCGTTTGTTTTCTGACGCTGAACACCGTACACGCCATTGCTCATCTGTCCGATGGAGCATTAACCGTGATTCATCGGAAAAAGCCACCTTTCAACACTCTGTTGCTGTCCAGTTGCGGTACTGGCGTGCAAATGTCAGTCCTTGTCGCCGGTGAACAGCAGTCAGCATTGGTGCACGAACCAGCCGTCTACTGCGAAGCCCCATACGCAGCAACGTTCGCTGAACTGTCGTTGAGGATACACGTTTGGTAGCCCCCTGGTTCATCTGAGAGGTCAGTTGGTCCACGGTTGCACGTCTGTTCGCTTGCACGCATCTCTGTAGCCGTCGTTCACCTCTGTCATCTATGGCCCGTGGTGCTCCACACTTCGCAAGTCGCTGATTTTGGGTATTGCCATTCTGCCATGCACGGTACACTTTCACCATGGCGGCACGCGAACAGTTCACAAAACTAGCCGTTTCGGAAATACTGCCGCCCTTGGCTCGGAAGCCGATGATCATACACTTTTGGAGGTCGGATAAATCGCTACATTTCGCTATGACTCCAACAATTGCAATGTTTTCTGATTCCCTCTGACACCCTTACTATACTCCCCCACCTCTAATACTGGTACGTACCTTCTGGACTAACCATTTTCCGCTGATGTTGAACGTAGGGGATGGTCTATGTATTTCATATTTCAATTATTTAAGCTTTTATTTAGTATTACCGATGTACACGTTTCTGTAGACTCGTCCCATTGATAAATAAATAAAAGGTTTACGTAATGTATAAAATATTTATTTGTTTGTTGCTTCTAAAAACATTATCATGATTCAATGCTTCAGGCTGCAGATTCGAAAGTAAGTAACCTATTTTTTTTCGTGACGACTGTCTGCCAGGATGGTCACCTGAACGAGTTCGAAACGATGGGATAATGGAAAGAAACGAGTTTGGTTCGTTCAATTCCATTAAAAGGCGAAATCGACCCAAATTGACTTTTTTACGCCTGCTCTATTGAAGTTGATTGGCGTGCAAAAATCTATCGACCAATGAAATGAGTATCTATCGATGTATTCTGTAAATTATGAAATAAGCATCTTTGTGTGGAATCCATACCTAATGCTCGAAACAAGAAACCTTGGAAGATCGTTGACGTAAAAAAAACTGATCGTATCTGAGAAGTGAGCGACAATCGGCTAATGCGTGTATTAACTTCCTAACCATTTCACGATTGCAAAACAGAAAAAAACACGAACTCTATGTCACGATTGGGACATTGTTACTGTGGTTTTGGGGCAACGAACGATCAACCGAGAAACTCTAACCAAGTTCGCTGCGATGATAGTTGTTCACCAACCCCACAATGTCCTGCATGATTCCACGGCGTTGGAACTAGACCAAGGTAAATGGTGAGGTATTTTCCTTGCTAATATTTTCCAAACCTAGCTTTCCTCTACTTCCTTGTCCCCGTTCTCCTCAACCTTAGGGTGAGAAATCAAGAACTCTATGATAAAAATTTTTGGTATATGTGTATTTTAGTATACTAAGGCTCATACTAATTCAGGATTCGTTAAAATTTGCGGAAAATAAAGATAAAATTTAACGAAATGTTAACACACTAACAGCATATACTTTCAGTATAATTTCTTATGTACATTCCGCGTTATCCATCACTAAAGAGTTGGTTATCCGGACCGCTACATTAAAAGCTGACATCTTAAACCCGCTACTCCATAGAAATCGGGCTCATATTAGTGTGTTAACATTTCGTTAAGTTTTATCTTTATTTTCCGCAAGTTTTAACGAATCCTGAATTAGTATGAGCCTTTGTATACTAAAATACACATATACCAAATTTTTATGAGGACATAATAATGTACAGTCGGAGCGGTCGTTTCTTATATCAATTTGATGAAGACTTCCTTGTCGAATAACTATGTCACACCGCTGCATGTGCTATTGATTATCTAGTTCCTTTGCATTAATTTGTCTAAGCAATAATAGAGAACTTGTTATACCGGGATTTTTTTAATTTTTGCGCCAAGCTTGTTCTAATTAGTAGGGTTACCGAGTGAGCTGTTCTGAGGTTGGATGCAAGGCAGACTGTGATATTTTCTCGATGTACCAAATCCAAGATCAAAGTGGTTCTTCTCCTATGTTGTGCTGTCGGCACCTCTAAGGATTGCAACTTTGAAGGATGTTTATTGCGACCGAAGGCGATTCACCAGGGGAACACAAATCGCTCCTGTGTGCTTCTTCCTGTTTTTGACGACCGGGTTCGTGCGGAAAACGCCTCACGATGACTGAAATAAAAGATACGTAATTCCGATTTGTGACTTATCTGAACTTGGCATAAATAAAGACCTTCGCCTTTTATTAATTTAATGTGAGATATAATCATTCCTTGGTCCATAAGACAGATAGAATGACTATTAGGATAACAATAATATTGCTATCATGAATTGTTTATGTGTATTATGTTTGATTAGCTAATATTTATTTTTCTATTTTCTATTTTTAGTCAATTAAATTAACAGCTCCCGTTATCGTTATAGGTTGTATCCGAGGTTATTTTTTGACGAGTCTTAATGAAATGTATATTAGAAAATGAATTGCTTATCATGAACTTTGTTTGAAGAGAGAATTTAGGGAGAAAATTGGTATAAATACCTTTTAGAGCTTATTACTTTCGATTTCGTAGATCATATGATGAGAAGCCGGATGTGGCAAAGCTATAAATAGAGATGTGGATAAAGAGGGGGTATGAGATCTTTTTGTATAAGGTAGAGAGGAGTAAGAATCTGGGAGCTCCAAGGAGAGTAAAGATTTGGAAGAGGATGGAGAGGGGAATTCTTGGAACAATATATTAAAGTTTAGAAATAATGGAGAAGTGGAATTCTCCTTCCATCTGCTGTTGATGATCCTCACGAATTAATTTAAATAAGGAATTGGTAATGTGAAGGGGCACTCTCAAAACTAATTTGAATATATTTTATTGGACACTTGTAACCGAAAATTCAAAAGAATCTTTAAGAGGGGAGTGTCAATTTCAATCTTACTGACCTTTGTCAGATTCCGTATATTCATTTGAACATTTTATATTATTTTGGAGGGTGCTTTAATGACGATCAAGTGGTATAAAGGAGGAAAAGTATTGTGACTAATATCAGTTAATGAAATTGAGAATATCTGACGACAAGGAATGAAATTGGTATTGTGATAACGGAGAATCGATATCAAGAATATGTAAGCGGGTATTGAATTTGAGACCACAAGCCTCTTCGATTTCATCTATCCTCGTCAGTAGCAGTGCCCGTAATGAAGTTATTACGGTGATTACGTGTTCAAGTACGCCATAAACATTCTTTTGTTCAATATTGCTACTATGAACATTTTCTCAATTATTCCACTGCGTGTAATCTATATCACGAAATAAATTTATTTATTTTCCTTTAAACTTTACCGACCTCGTTCTGTTCACTTTGACACGTGACACTAGTGAAGTAATTCATAAATATTTGGATAATAACATTAAATCAAGGTAGTTGATATTTTAATACTGAACATTGCTAGTAAGTGTTTTAGGAAGAATAAATTGAACTACGAGGGTTATTCGTAAGATCTGATTAATTGGGAACAACTTGACCACCCGCTTTTCAGTCCGGACGTCACGTCCAGTGGCTACCACCTGTTCCGGGAGCTAAAGGAGATGAACAAGGAGCAACGATGAACAAGTGAAAACTGCGTGGCTTTCTTCACCGGCGGCAGCTTCTATGAAGTGATCATGCGGGGGTACATAGAAGGTGGCCGAGAGGGCTAGGGCGAAGGCTTTCTAGTTCTCGAGTCCGCCTGGCCGTGGGTTCGAATCCCGCCGTGGGCATGGAGGTTTGTGTTTGTCCCGGGCTGCGTACAGATATAACTTGTCCCAGGCTGCGTGGGCATGGATGTTTGTGTTTGTACATAACTTGTGCGTCGTGGGCGTACAGATATATATCAAAGAACTTGGAATGATGTGCCATGCATGAATATAACGTAAAATTAATGATAGTCGAAATTGGTTCAAAGGCAGCTGGTTTAGCGGACACATTTTGGTTCATTGGAACTTTCAATGCTAAAATATGGCATGTAATTACTTACGTCTTTTATTATCAAGAGTTAATTTGTGTTCGGAAAATTTTAACAATAGCTAGTAGCTAATCGTTCGTTTCAATAGTACATGGATGCGTAGAAAAGCGTTAGCAATTGTTTATGAAGAAAGAATTCACCCTTACACAGAACGCTTCAACAATTAACGCTTATTTCATTAAACTGCTTACAAGTTAAAGGATCCTTACATGTTCTAATCTATAGCGAATTGCTACTTTCTGCATTAAACTTTTCAGATAGTTTTAATCAGTTTGAACTACGCATTTCCCTTAGATGTATGCCTTGCTTAGTAACCAGAAGCTTCCTTAGCAACCTCATCTAATCTTAACAACCAAAGACTTAGAAATCAAATATTTTCCCTTTTATTCTCGAACTAGAAGAGGTACCCGGCGTTGCCCGGGATAATTACACTTGCACAAACTTTTCCTTGCATTGTTGGTCATGAGATATATATTGTTGGTTCATGCAGTGTGTTTGTGAATTGCGTGCTGATACCATTGTTGATACCTATTATTGTACCAACTTTGCCTTGCATTGTTGGTCATGAGATATTTCTCATTAATATGCCTTGCCATAACCATGAATATCGATTTTTTATCGATATTTATTATTTTTCCGAAATCTGAGGTAGACAGTGACCTTCCTCATGCTTTAAAGGTCATGTATGCGAAATTTTATCAAGATCGGAATAAAACTGTAGATTTGTATAAAAAACATACAGACCCACAGACAAACAGACCCACAAACATCCTTCTTTATATATATAGAAGATGTCTAAAAATCCTATCGGTCCTGGGCATTTCGGTTGCCTGACTTGTTTATTTATTTATTTACAAGATTTTATCCGCGCGCAGTTTGCGCGGTAATTAGTTTCAAATTCAATTAACATTGTTGCAAAGCTCGCACATTCAAGTTGTTTCGTGTGACGAACTCACTTGTTCTCCTTTATTTATAACTAGGCCATCCCGCATCTTAACAGTAAATTAGTATATTAAATAGTATACTATTATTCCCTCCACCATCCCCGGAATAACCGGACAAATGACTTATTATCTTAAATATATTATGGCCCGTGGATTAAGTTTGAATAAAATCCATTAAACCAACGGCTACAACAATGGTATTCAAAATTTACCATGCGAAACTCATTTTCATACAACAATTCATGCAATAATGCGTTTTTTGCGGACAAAAAAAAAATAAATTTTTTTAGTAATAGTAATTTGATAAAAATTGATGCTAAGACAAGAATGTTCAGGTGACTTTTCAGTTCCGGCGTGTGCTTCAAGCCAGCGCCAACAATGCTTAAACGTGCGACAACAATGCAAAACTATTTCCGTGACGAACTCACATGTTCTCCTTTATTTATATATATAATTAATATATAATTATAAAGTCAATATAGACGCAATCGGTCTGAGCCAGTTCCTCAATTAGCCTTTTTACAATTAGAACTGCGCATGCGCAGAAATACAACAGCGCCTCACAATAATAACTTTCGCGTAACCATACGGCAAACAATCGCAGGATTATATTATGTATATATATATATAATTAATTTTGACTTTAGATTCGGATAGAGCGTAAAGCGTAAAAAGTAAGTAAAAATTATAACAGGAATACATGCCCTATCTCTTCGGAAACATGGCCAAAATGGTGGCTAAAATTAACATTAACCATCATTTTTTTTTATGCTCTATCCGAATCTGAAGTCAAAATAAAAAATATCGAATAAATTGGAACAGAGCTACCGACTTCGTGAATACAGTAACTATGTTTTTAATTAACATCGTTATGGTAATGCAGCACGTAGTTCGTATTCTCAACTGGTATAAAAATCCAAACTATCAAAAAAGACTTAAGATATGATTGAATATATTTTGAGCTATCTCTCGAATTTTTTCGTACCTGAAGCGCCGTATAGATCCCTAGATGCACAGAAGTTTCTGCATTGTATGAAGAGTAATTATTATTATAAGTCGGATAAAAATCCGTTTTATTAGGAGCTTCACATAATCTATACGTTTATCCAGCCGTTTGAAAGATAACTTGAAAACGAATTAACTTTTTCAAATTCTGTTTGCGACAATATGTTAATCAAGGTCTTAGCTCGGCTGTATCGTCTTTTCAGGATTTTTCGTAGACCCCTTCAAGCATGTGCTCTATCTAAGAACATCAAGATATTGCGCGTGCTATAACAATCGATTCGCAGCGAGGAGTCAACAATGAATAAAATGTTACTTTCTAGCATTATTGACATTAGCCCGTGGGCGCGACGATCACTTTGTCGAGACACGATTGCTCAATTACTCATGTTACATTAATAATTGTACTTCCACGTCATAGCTAACGCTCTTTTTTGGAATGTTTGCAAAATTTTATTCTATCTGGAAACATCTATAAAGACCGTAACACTGGGCTCGAATTCGAAATACTTAGCGGTGAAATCCAAATTTCCTTAAAAAATTTTTAAAAGGGAGGGTTAAAGACCCTTTCTCAGTCTTAAAAGTCTTTTAACATACAGTTATTATGCAATTGGGAAGCAATTAATGAAACCATTGTTTGTCAAGGCAATTATATTAATTGAAGGGTAATATTCAGGGGTAATGATGACTGTTTGCATTTGTATTCTTTCCACCGAAGCGAGTCTAAATTATATTGTTCCTATATAGCTGCTGTTGCTGCTATTTATTTTTAATAGCACGTGTTTGTTTTTAACGTAACGAGGAGTGATATATTTGGCTCTTTTCATTTTTATTAAATGGTCACTCTCGCTAAAGAGGAGTTCTTTATAAAACCTGTAACTTTAAGCTCTTGTGTTTTATTATCTATTATTAATATGACGCACACGTTTTGCACTAAATATCTTGCTTTTACTTTTTTTCATTTTTCGGTTACGAAAATAAAATGTGCTCCGCATAAAAGGGGCTTCTTTGTGGTAATAAAGGCAAAGCTGTTAAAGTTTAAATGCGGGAAGTTATTAACGCACTTGAGTTCATCGTGGATTGTTTAAAATTTAATGGCCTACTGCGAAAACGGTTTATATTAAGATGAAATTCATCTTCCACAATTCATAGGCAATTCATAATTCTTTAATCGTTCTTTGTTTTTCAAAAATTTTTTAAATGTTCATATTGGATTGCTGAAAATTGACATCCTTAGTAATTTAAAGTTATTACATTATTTAAAAAATGAGGAATGGTGATTTATATAAAGTGATGCTTTTTATTGTGTCTCTAAAATATAACTTTTCTTTCCATACATTTTGGTGTCGGTCCACAATTAGTGTTAATCTACATTTTTTTTGAAAGTGGACTTGGTCTAATTGTATTTTCAACTACTCATTATAATCATATATTATAATGATTAAGTAATGAAAGCCTTTGAAATAGTACGGTACATTCTTGATACATTCATACAATGATAAAAAATTCTTTAAAGGAAATCGAACTTTAAGCACATTTTCTAAAAATACAGTCAACCAATAAAGTTTAGCTATTGCTACAATAGCAGAATAAAATCCCTTCCATGCTATTTGAAGTTCATCAGACCATATTTAAATAAGGCAAAGTACATATATACGTCTTCAATGTCTTCGAAATTAATTTTCATCTTGTCTTCGAAAACCAGAATTAATTTTCTATTCTAATTATGCCTTTTCGTGTTTTTCTTCGATATTTCTGCTTTAGACATTGATAAGAACTTCAGCAAAATCACATATAGGCTATTCAAAATCTCAAACGTAAAGCTTAAAATCGGCTTTTAACTTTGGGAACGACATTATAATTATAAAATTAAAATGTCACGCGTAGTAATTTATTAATACAATTTAGGGAAATTTGAATATTCAATAATAATAACTAGTCGGAAATGAAGTAAAAGCTTTTTTTCTAATTTTATAGCAAGCGCAATGTAATTTATAATTAACATACGCACGAAAATAACATCACTTTGGACTTTAAATGGTTTACTTTTTGACTAGTAATGTTTTTTTCGTCATCGTATATGACGAAGACCAATCAATAATAAAGAAGTGAAGTGGGCCTGGAATTCACGTGCTTATAGCATACAATTTGTTATCTGTATCATGTATTCAGAGAATCAGTATCAAATCTAATTATACGTTTAGGAATGCCAGAAAATGATTTTTAACGAGACTAGTTTAAAGAATGGGAATATTTATAATATTATTTTATGTAAAACTGTGTCTATAAAAAATTCAACGTTTTCCGCAACACAATGTGAATAATCTAAATCATCAGTCAGAAAAAAATGCATTAATTTATAATTTGCTTAAAGCATTTTTTTTTTTATTAAAATCTTTTTTTTAATAATGATAACATACAACTAAATAAAAGTATTTTTTATCTGCTCTTATTAACCCTATTTTGGGCTTTCTGCCTGTTAGGGGACAGTTTCTGGATTAATAACCCTTAATATTGTTTATATTTTGACCTTATTCAGGCTGTTACAATCTGTTTACAAAAAAAAAAAAACATTCTTATAAATGCCCCAAATATCGTTTTATTTATGAAGTAATTCTGTAAAACTTTATTCATTTTTCTTAAAGACAAACAAAATTTCTTCCCCTATTTGCTTGGGATTTTTATAAGAGTAGGTCTATACATTTGGCTAATAAATTATGCAAAAGATATCTTAGTAACGCTTGCGCATGCGCAGTTAACATTACTTAGTAAAAACGCTCATATTTCATCAAATATTTAATATTTTTATATTCTGATTGCAGAGTATTGTCTCTACTGTAATTTGTCAAGTTTCCTGAAAATGGCATTTGCATTGGGTTGAAAACCCTGCATGTTATAAACAAAAAACTTACGAAAACATTTCTATTTTTTAAAGAAACCTTTATATCTCCGTGAATATAGTGCTATTCTCATACAAATGAACACAGATAAGTAAAAGAAGCCTCATAAGCATATGCTACAGCTATAACGCATTTCAAACATCATTTTTACTTTCCTATACATAGTATAAGGAAGTATTGTAATCAGGAAAAATATCGACCTCCAGATTTTCACTGATCTTCACGTTTTAGGGTCCCTAGATTACGAAAAACTGATTTTTGGAAAATGTCTGTGTGTGTGTGTGTGTGTGTGTGTGTGTGTGTGTGTGTGTGTGTATGTATGTGTGTGTCCACGATAGCGTCCAAACGGCTAAAGCTATCGAGACCAAACTTTAAACTTAAGATTATAATCTTCCTCGGGAGGTCTGATTAGTTTCCAGTGGAATCGGTGAAACGGAAGTATCAGTTTACTCCAGTGCCAAAATATAAATTTTGAAATATCTCGTTAAACATTGCGTTTATGAAAATTTTGAAGGGACTAAAAAGTGTTCCAATTTCAATTTTAAACAACTTTTGCTAAGAAAATTTTTCAAAATTCCTAACGGAAGTACCAGTTTTACTCTTGTCAAAATCCAGTTTTTGGCTAATTCAGGCGAAATAAGATGGTATAAGAAAATTTGTGAAGTATACAAAAGTATTTAGAAGTTATTTTAACAACTTTTGTTTACGAAATTTTTCAAAATTCCAACCAGAAGTACCAGTTTTACTCCTATCAAAATCCAGTGTTTTGCTAAAATAGGCGAAAGAAAATGGTATAGGAAAATCTGGAATCTATACCAAAGTTTTTGGAAGCTAATTTGAAGTAACTTTTATTCACAAAATTTCTATCGGAAGTAGCCATTTTAGACAGTTGTTTATTTATTTTTCTGTATTTGGACCAGGACATTTACGTATAAGAAAGTCGGGTGGTGACCACACCTCAATTTTTACAGGGTGATCCCAAACATTATTTTTTTCTTCAATTTGTTGCTGGTCCTGTATTTGTCTTCGGGACAAAATATTCGAACATCCTTTTTACACCCCTGGAGTTTCAGGATAATTCGTCAAGTATTTTTCTATATATTCGACAAAATGTCTATATATAAGAGTGTCCGGATACTTTGGCATGACAATGTATAAATAATCAAAAATATTTCAGGAAAAAATCGAATATACTTTTTTAATACTTTATTGGACCAGCAATAGATTTAAACTCAAAAACACGATTCGGCATATTTTTAATTAAACGTATGACTGGCTGTAGGATCTATGTTATACCAGCTATCAGTTATTTGCTTTTTAATTCTTCACAGCTGCTAAACTGTCTGTGGTAGGCATAATTATATCTTGCTAGAATCCCCCCACACGTTCTCAATAGGATTTCTTGCTGGTCATTCCATGACATTCATATTGTGTACTTGTAACCAGCTCAAAGTTGATCTGCACGCATGTATGGAAGGGATTATCTTGTTGCAGAATCTAGTCTTTATCAGCAATTTCTTCAGCAATTACTTTGCTGATATTTTTCTGCATTTTGGCGACCACTTAAAAAGGCAATGTTTGAGATTCCTTTGAAGCCAATACATGCTGTCACGCCGTCGGGGTGAGTAAAATTCTCTTTTTCGTAACTCCGATGGCTTGGCATCGAGCCAGCCTCTCTCGTCGAAGCAACGCCTGCTTCGTAGCTCACCTCCAAGCTATAGTAGACACGGCCAAAAGGCGAA
>JAHWFO010016894.1:1554876-1576202 GCA_023313115.1 Rhysida immarginata
GAATTTTCTCCTTATTTTAATTTTCTGAGTCAAAATTGTAAAACTTGACATCGGTTTAAACAGGTTTGGTTGAAATTATATGGCAAGAACTGCTATAAATACTAGAATTAACCTTCAGTATTATAAATTCACGTTAATCTATTGCGAAGTAACGTGACGAATTGTCAAGTAATTTGGCGTCATGAGATTGACATAGTAAATTGTCTGGGGGATTTTCCAGCGTGTGTAGAATTCAAAACTTTGCATGTTCCTCGATGTTGTGCTCTTCTTCCTGCTGATGGATTCCGAAGTTTGAATCTTTCGTAGCGGCTATTCGATGAGAATTTTGAAGTTCGTTGAACCGACGAACAGCTTGAATCTGCAGCAATTGTAGATAACGTTGATTAATTACACTGGCCAACAAAATTTAAGATTTTTCTTGTGACAAAATGAAAGTGGGTGATTTTTGGTAGTATTTTTTCTGCTGATTACGAATATAATTTTTAAATTTCTCTAGCACGCACAGCTTTCTTGTTTTACAATGAAACATTTTTAAATCATTCAGTGTTTGGGGCCTGGTAAATTTCCTTGCGGCCCCAAAATATGGATAGTTTAACAATATAGCCGCTTCTCTTCACTCCCATTACTTTAACATAGAAGTCTCGATGTGCATAACTTGGAAACGTGACGTGATAGAAAAAATCTAAAAGCAGATTCGGATTCTACATACAAATTACTACTAAGAATACTATGTGTGGTCTTATTCACAAAATGCGTATTGACTAGTGTTATTTGCAAATTACATATTATCATTCACTATTCACTTTTTATATCTTAATTACTCAACACGTGACTAATAAACTTACTAGAATGAAAATTATCTTGTTGTAAACGGTTATCTTAAGGTCTTTTCTATTACCGAATGTCGCATTTGAATTTCCTTTTTCAGGCATGCTTCAAATCCATTGACGATATAATTTTAACGATTGATAAATTAATAATTATTGTTTCTTAATAATGGGTTATCACTCGTATCTCGCCGATTGATATTCTTTTCGTATGCTTCGTTGGTTGATTTTTTCCGTAGGCGCATTTTTTCTACCCTTTTCCCTTTTAGATGATTCTGCTGGTTTTGCTCAACATTGGGGTCATAAAAGGTGTTTCTTGGGCGGGTTCTGGAGCTAATATCCAATCCATATTTTTTGTTTGGCATGCGCGTTTTCGTCGCATTTAAATCTGCTCATTTCTGCACTTTCTTTATTCGCCGGTTTATCCATAAGTCAATTGAGGATATCAATGATCAAGTATTTTCAGTTTACTGAGAGCAATTTGATTTATTTTTAAAATCTTTACAGGCTTTTAATGCCGTATTCCTTTTGGTACATTGTATCGAGCTTAGTTACGATTTGTTTTATGGCTTAGGAGAGAAGAACCTAGAATTTTATTGATTTTTGTTATTTCCATCAATGATTATAGCGTTAAACAAAAGCTTGACAATTTCGATATTTAATTGGCAAGATGCTCTCTTCCACTTCCTTAATGAACAATTTCATGACATAGAAATATCTAGTTGTGGTGTCCAGAACGACATTTGAAGGATTTGGATGAGCGTGGACATCCTATTAAGCACACTTGAATTCATGCATTTTGAGTTGATGGGAATTCCTGAAGAATAACGACCACCGCAATAATCCGTACACCCATAAAGTTTGAAAAACAGCGTCACAAATTGTTACTAGAAAGGCCATTTGACTTGGCGCTTACTGTGCACGGTGTTGTGTTCGATGTGTTTCTCTATGAAAGTCACAGCTTTCATCCAGCTTTTATCAGCGAAATAATATCTTGAAAGTGTTATTAATAAGTCTAACTTCTTTTTATGATGGAGCTCTGCTTGTTTAATGACGTATTCAGTATTTTTGTTCATTTTGTTCTTGCTTTCTTTATATTTCCATGAAGAAATCAAAATCTGTTTGTTTAATTATTTATTCAAGTTTACTTTAAGCAGACACTATTTTGCTCCATTTTATTTAAATAACCTCTGATTTTTTCATTAATTTTTTATTTTTATAGCATTAGTTCTATCTGGATCAAGAGTAATATTTTTAGATTAAAAGAAAATATTTTATAATAAAATTGTTCAATTAGATATTGGCCTTATTATAACCTACAGGGTATATTTATTTTTTATTTATATTTAATTATGAAATAATTACATTTTTATAAAGATCAGATATCAATTACGATATTCAAATATTAATTACGATGTTCAAATATCCTCAACGAATGTTTAAGGGCTTCATTTTTCATTCTCATTATATATCCCATTTAAGAAATGCCAACAGCAAGAAAATTTTAATAACTTAGCGTTACCTATCATTTTCATAAAGAATCCTTAATATTTTAATCAAATAAAATCTTCATAAAATTGTGAAATCAATGTCTCTTTTTCATTTGTCGAAATGCTGAAACTTCTTCGTTTTCAATTAATTAAAATTTTTAGCTCTTGTATATGGAATGAAATGAAGTTTTGAGTCTTCTTAATTTTGGAAATCTTAATAGTTAATATGCAACCCCTGGAAAAAAAGTTTTTGAATTGACATCACTTAGGGAAAAAGTTTTTGAATTCACGCAAATTGAGTGCTTAAAAATTAGTAACAAGATAATAAAACTATACTGCCCCTACCTAACCTATAATAGAACAGTCCACACAAAGTCTTCTAAAATCAGAAAGATGGCTGGTAGAAAACATTTATCAGAAGATAGCAAAAAGCGTATTGTTGTCTTGTTAGAAGAAGGCTGACAACAAAAGAATGTTACTAAATTTATGAATTGTGCTCCTGCTACTATGCTTTATGTCTGGAAGAATTACCAGGAAAGGGGAACAGTTGCCACTGCATAGAGAAGTGGACGCCCCAGAGTAACAACAAAGCAGGAACTCAGAAAACTCAAGATCATTTGCAGGGAAAACAGAAAGGCTATGTCTCATCAAGTGAGCAATGAATGGAAAAAGTATGTAGCCGATCGAGCACTAAGAAATCGTCTTCATGAAATGGGATACAATGTTTGCGAAATTTAGTTAAATCCTTGCCTTTATTCACAGGTACAACAAAGCGAAACAAAACCATACCTCACTGCTAAGCAGAAAAAGAGTTCGTTTAAAATGGGTTAAGGAACATTTCAATTGGAACTATCAAGAATGGATGCTAAGTTTATACAATCCTGGAAGTATAAAAGCAAATTTCCACAGGGCCTTATGATATGGGGCCAATAGTTTGATGAGGAATTTGATGATCTTGATGAAGTCACTTATCGAGATGATAACACACTATGTCAGAAGGCCAAAAGTGTTACAATCTTCTTGCTAACAATTGGGGCTAAAGGGATGAAATGACCGGAACGCTCGCCAGATCTTAACCCTGTTGAGTGTTTGTGGGCTCAACTGAAAAAATTATTGTCTCAAAAAAACAAAAACACACAAAAAAAAAACCAAACCAACATCAAAGAAGGAATTAACTGATGCTATACAAGAAAGTGGGGATGAATTTGATGTGGATACCTGCAAAAGGCTGGTAGAATCTATGTCCAAAAGAGTAAGAGCAGTTATTAAGGCCAAAGGAGGCCTACACAATATTAATCTCTTGTTTTTTTCTAAATTCAAATATTTTTTCCAACGTTTATTGTCATTTTAATTTTTTGCGCACAAAACGTGCAGTACATTTTCATATTTATGATGAAAAATAAGAAAGAAAATTTCACAGCCTGGATTCGAACCAGGAACCTTCGGCTTCTTCTTTCCTATTTTTCATCAATAATTTAACAACTGAAGTATGGCGTATGATAAAAAAAAATCTGAGTCTTGAGCTATTTCATATTTATGTGGAATATACCCTAAAATGAGGTACTTTATATCATATGTTTACATTTTTCATAAACATTTTTTAACTGAAATAAAAAAATTTCTGTCACAAATAACTTCAACGTTGTGAAATTCAAAAACTTTTTTCCAGGGGTTTTATTTATTGATTCTGCAATTATTCAAAACTGTCTTAAAAGTTTATTTTTCTGATGCTGTTTGTTACATAAACATTCTAACATGTAATTTTGTTACGGAAGATTTGTTTGTTTACTACCGCTGGCAATTTAAGCCGCAGCAGTGCAACGATAAAAGGATTTTCATAAGTGGGCGAATTGTAATTGAGCATGAAAGTAATGTTGGCCTGGGTTCTGCGTTATCTGCTGTGATGAACATCATTTGACGTAATCGTTCTACTTGTAGTTCGTTTATTTGCACAGTTCAAATGGACGCAAATCCTTTCGATCTATATTGCCTTAACGAGGGATTATTCTCAACGGTCATGGCAATTCATGGTTGCTCTCGAAGGGCCTTCTCCTCTTCCCTTTCTCATCTCGTTAACGTTCGTGGTCATTTTATCAAAGTTCACGCACGCACATCCAACACACACATACCTGCAAACGTGTTTGCTTAGATATTTCTCCACTTTGGAAACCTGAAGCTATTCACTTTTCAAGAAATGTTTGACATGGATTATATTATTATTATTATTCTGATTCACTTTAATCAGTATCCGTGTTTGACAATATCATGAATGTTTGGGATAGCAATCGCGTTACTTATTATCCCATTTTGAAATTAATGAAATACAAAGATGTGTTTGCATTACTAGTATAATTCGTGCATGGAGAGAGGATTTTTTTTATGAAATAACCACCTTAGTTCTCCAATTATTAACCAGCCCCGAGCAATGGGCTATTTTCCTCCTTTGGATAAAGCGAGTCTTCGTTGAACAAATTAACCTTAGCGAAGTTCACTCCTGGGAATATTCTGAATTATCGGGAAAAAGGTTAAGGATACGCTTCAGAAAGAAAAGTAGCACGAATAGGTTCCTAATGAGGCAACCCTCTTGAAAGAAGTGCTTAATCATCTTTCCAAATTCATTAGAAAACAGTGGCGGTGGAAATTCAAACCCTATGAGACATTAATTAAACCTTCGTATAAGCGTGATAATGCTTAAATCAGATTTTTAGACAATAATGACACGAGACAAAGATGAATGGCGAAAAGGTTCTTTGATATCGAAGATAAAATTCTAGGAAAAAGCTATCGTTCGCCTATGATGAATTTCGATATGAGCATTGACTTTTCGAAAGAACGTCCGCGACCATCTATCATTCCCAATAAATTTACACATAATTTTTATTGTCTACTATAAAGCAATAAAAATGTTATTAATAGCCAAATATTTAATATGTTAATAGCGTCAGCAGTCTAATTTGTGCGAGTTCTGCTCTACTCTGCGGCTACAATACCGTCTACGACAGCAATGTACGGAGCGGTGTAAGTAAACTGATATACTAAATAAGGATTTACTCGACAGATCACATCGAAAATTGGTAGATACCTTCATAAGAGCATATTAAATTCTATGAATGGAACATGAATGGATATTTATAAGAGAAAAGGACGAGACACAAATGGAACATGTTATAGAGATCGCCGCCAGCTATGCAAGAAAGAAACTTTCGATTTTAAAACCTGATGGAGAATAACTCGCCATCCTGATTTGCATGTACGGCAGACCAATTATTCCATATCACGCAATGCGAAAACAAAAAAATAGTAAAAGTGTTCCTCTGCTTGGCCACAATGCTTCTCCGATCTAAATCCATGGATTTTTGTTATGGGATTATTTGATAAGTTATGTTTACCAAGGCAATGTCGATTTATTTGATTATCTGAAGGCTAGAAGATACTTTTTTCCATACTGTAAAACTTGATTCGTAATTGTATTTGTTTCATTGAATATTTTCTTTATTTAACGGGCTACCATATCGTAAAGATAACAACGTTTTGTGCATATTTCACAGGTACGATCGCAGAATATATTGATTGCATTGTTAAATGTCGTAAAATGAACACACGATGCACATATATGTTATGAATGATGTTCACAGTCATGAGCCAATCGAGCCTCACGTTCTTCAGGTGCTGCTTCAGCTCTTAATTGTGACATACGTTCACGCACCGATTATAATCGAGCATCACGACGTTCTTGTGACTCCTCGTTCAAGCGTTCACGTCTTTATCAAGATGTGCACGTTTCTCCTCCACACTTTCATTTGCTCGTTTCTCTTGTATTTTTGTCGGGGCTTTTACAATCTACGCTTGACTTGTGAGGAAGTTTCATTTCGCTCTCCATTCTCATTGTCCGTTGTTTGTTTCTCATTAGTTGTTGCCTTAGCTCCAATCCTAAAGTTTTGAGCATTTCTTCTTTTCATTATTATTCCCACGTTTTAATAAGGCACTCAAAGGCAATCTGTTCTCTTTCTGAGATCTTCAGTTTGTCAGGTGCCAAAATGAACCAACAGAGACGAACTAAAAATAATTAATGAAAGCTTTATTCAGCACAGTGGAATTACAAAACAAATAAAAGTGGTATTTAAAATATTTAATGAACTGAAAGTTGCGGGGTATTTGATACTTGTAGGATCAGGAGATTTAAATTCACTGGTGAATACCGCTCCGTACTCGGAACAGTATTCGAAAATAAACACCTCTACACGTCACAAACAAACAGAAGCATACACTTTGCATATGAAGAGATTGCACGTGACGAAACTACCGCAGTGAGGCAGACGACACAAAAATAACGGACGCACATACATATTGGCACATAATTTTTACATTGCCGATATTCACAAATATTAACGAAAACACTTTTCGGTAAAATGCACTCGCTGAGTAATCAATTGATGTGAACACCGGGAAAACTAGCAAGAGCTAGCCCCGCGGGATGCGAAGGAGAGATTGCAGCACAAACATAAATAAAGCACGCACACACTTGGGGATAGCTTTCGAACGCTGTAGTACGACGATTTTCCCGACAGACAAAACAGAATATATCAGGGCAAAGAGTCTTGATTTGGGAAATAAAGTCAAGACAGGTGGGTTCTCCGTAGCGTTACTGGCTTCCTCAGTATAAGGAAAAAACGGGAGGAGGAACAATTAGCAGCAAACCAAACAACGGAGACAATCAGTGAAGGGAAACAACATAAATTTACGGGTTCCCAACGGTTCTCATAGGATGCGTAAAGAAAGACCACGAAGTATTCGGCCAAAGTTCTTGAATACAGTTTTAGCAGACAGATGACGAAAGACCTTTATTCCAAAGCTTTAGAGACGAATCCTCCGGCCTCTCCCATAAAGAAGCCCCAAGAAGCTCTTTCCATCCGCTGCTTCAAGCTCACAAAATACACTAGTGAACTGTTTTATCAATTGTTCCTCACAGCAACATGTCAACCAAACTAGACGCACAAGCAACTGGGAGCTTTCTCTGGGAGGCAAATATATCGACATAGACGTGATTCGCTTCGCCGACTTGACACAGTTTCGCCGGCACTGGGAGTTTTTTCCGATGCGAAACTTATCATGAAGGCCGGAAAAAGCACAGTTCAACTTTCTCGGTTTCGTTGAGTCGTTTGTAAGCTGCTTGGGGGCATAGGACAGGATCTTGGAGAATTTGATAACCTTCTCTCCCTTGCGTGGAATCGTACGCCTCTTGCTGTTCGCTGAAGAAGCCTTAGCCGCGTCGTCGCTCACAACTTCACCTATCTCGAACGAAATACAGTACTTTTGCTATCGTTGAAATTTTTCCAGTACTTTGCTATCGTATAGGTGTACAAATTGTGCAAAAATCAACTTTTTATATTTAGTCCCACCAGAGATAACTTCCTCAAAAAATAAAGATTTTCAAATTTCAAAAATTTATAAAAAATAAGTAAACATTTGTCAGTGTTCTTGCTCTATATAAGGCTAGTAGTGTATGATATCTAACTAGAGAAAAAAATACTGATAAATCACTCCTTGGTTATATTTGGGTCTAAAAAGTGCATTTTCTAAATTTTCAATACCAAACTTTGGAGGCCATTTTGACTGGTTATTTTTGAATTTAGGGTATTTTGGGTAATAAACAATGTTGTAAAGGAGACTTTTCTAAAAACAATCATGTCAATTACAATGTTGTAACTTAACCGAATGCAGAGATATTCAAATTAACGCTAATGTCTCCAAATTGAAAAACCGTCGTGCGCTTACAAATAAAAATGACCGCCATTCAGTAACGGTGCAAGGTAAAACAAGAATGATTTTACCGCCAAAGCGGATAAAGGGGGCACATTTTCGTGTTATAGCATCGTACATGGATATATAGGATTAACCAACATTTTAATATACTTGAGAGTAAATAAATAAAGCACACGTCTTGCCAAACTTTCAAGATTTTTACCGAAAGTCACCCAAATGGGTGGATTTGCAGTTTTGGTGAAACCTAAATACTATTTGGGTTTAAACTAAATTGTAAATTACTATTTAAATAAGCTAATGAATAGAGAGAATTTAAACGAATAAACTTGAAGAACTGAAATTTAAATGGAGAGTGAAGTTATTCCTTATACATTTAACAAAATAAGAATTCCCACATAATGTTAATCGAAGTGAGCCTCAATTACTGAAGCGTTATGTGTAAGCATCTATTATTTTTTCATATTAAATTACTAAAGTGTTTCTACGTTATCATCTACTATTGAAGCAAACGATTAACTACCATTAATTAGCAATATGTATAACAGTAATGAGCTTTAGATACCAATAAGCCTAACAGCATTATGCTCTTGATAAAAATAAGCTATGGATAACAATAGATCTAATAACTCGTAAGGAGTTGGTTGACATATTACACGCCATATCTTAGCATAGAAAGTTCTAACAAAACTATATTATACCATTAGGGTACGTACTACAAAACCAATTCCCACTGTCATTATTTTCTCGTTATATTTACTCATGACACGTGTTACGAGTTGTTTGATATATTACATGCCTCTTATTAGCATTGAAAGTTCCAATGGTATCATATGGCACCATTAGGGCACGTGCTACTAAACCAATACCATTATCATTATTTACTTGTTATATTCACTCATTACATGTTGTTACGAGTTGTTTGATATATTACATGCCATATCTTAGCATTGAAAGTTCCATTAAAACACGTATTACTAAACAATTCAGACTATCATTATATACCGTTATATTCTTTCATGAGACATCCTTGCACGTACACGTGCCATTAGACCAATATTTGCTATCACTACTTACTCTTATATATTCGTTCATGATATGTTGTGACAATTTGTTTGATATATTACATGCCATATCTTGTTATAGGAAATGTTTAAGAGGGTATCATAATGGTTTTATTAAAGCACGCGCCATTAGAGCACGTACTTATTCCGGCTGTCTCACGTTCGTACTTGTTCGTGCTCTGTCCCATATTAATGGATTGGTGAAAACAGACTGTGAAAAAGTTAATTCGTTTTCAAGTTATCGTAATAAATGCTAAGCTCCCTAGGAATAAAAAAATTCTCTTGATTTAGAGACCGAACTGCCTTTTCAATAATCGTCAAACACATACATCCTGCACGCGCACCATCTCATTAACGCAACCTTATTATTCAGTTCACCTGGTTCCCCCTAGTGTACTTCTTGGTCCCTGGTGAATGATGATAGCCTTGCTGTCAAAAAGCGCTTCCAGGTTCAGGTTGTATTTTTTCTTAATTTTTGTTGTGGTGAAAGAGTTTTTTATTTCTTTTTTTTTTATTTTAATGTTACCTACTTGTGACTCGAATTGTTAATCAATTTCAAAATTTAATATGAATGTTACTTTTTTTTTATTAAAATTAAAAAATAAGAATTATATACATGTAATGAATTTCGTAAATTAGAATAGCTAAATTACCTACTTGGGATTTAATTTGATTTATTTATTTATTTTAGTGTGCTATTTTTATATGTCAATAGATGTATGTTGTTAAATCTATGACGACAATATATTTTTTGAACCGTAGCCTACGAAAAAGATAAGATTACTTTAATAGTCTTTTTTGTTGGATGCGATTTTTGGATTGTAACAATCAGTGTTTTTGCATTTGTTGGAAACAATGAAGGTTGTATTGTTGCTCGTCATTATGGAAACGGGCATGGAGCAAGAGGAGTTAGCATTTTATATGACAACTAGTATTAAGGCCCGTCATACGACGGTGCCACAACAGGTGAATCTTTACTGTAAATTCTATTTTAATTATAAAATTTCATCTGTAATAGGACTGTGATAATTGACAGAACTGCCAATAATAAAATTGCTATCAATATGAAAGCGAGACTGAAAAATGTTTTCTTTCTTAGTTTTCAAACCTGGTTATCTGTTAAGGTTGCGGGGTCAGCGCTCGAGATTTTCTGCCATCAAGCGCATGTCCTCAATGGTAATCTAGCCACCTTGTTCTAGACCGACCCCTTGGAAAAAAGCAACTGTCTAAGAAATAGTTTGCAGCATCCATGCATGTGGCCATACTGGCAAGGGAATCCCTCGAACATGTATGTCACAGATTTCCACCAAATTGAAATATGTTACTCATCTGAAGCTACTATAGATGCTTGCAAAATAAGAGAGTGCGGATTTTTGTTTCTTTCAAAATAAACCAAGAAAACGAAAAAATTTGAGCACACATATTCATACAAGGACTCCACTGTTAAAGCGGTGTATTAATGCGCTTAACGGAACTTCTTTCTTCCACTACTCACAGCAATAAGCACGAATCCAATTCAGATGAAATAGACAGCAGCAGATGGCAATTGAATGGCTTCTCAAATTTCTAAACAAACTTAGTTTTTAAAATAGATTATTACAATTAGCTAATTGCCTTCCAGTAAAAAATATCTAGAGTAATTAATAACCATTTCCTTAATTTATTATTTCATTTTATTAAGTAATTCGGTAATCAAACACGGGGCTGGCTTCATGTGCAACGTCGAGTACTACGTTGCGTTGGTGAGGGGGTATGTATTGCGGTGCTTTATAATTTTAAATAAAAATAGTATTCATGGATGCCTACCTCATCTTATAAATTATTTCGAGACGGATAATTGTACAGCAAAATTATGGTTATATACTTAATAACAGTGCAATTCTTTTTTAATCGCCGCTAACAAGTTTGCTTCCCCTCTTTCCGCCATGTTTTTTGAACTCTGCGCACTTCCGGGGCGCTTCACTGCCGCGCAACGCTATCGCTTCCACGGTGTGCTTGCGCGCAAAAAAAGGCTATCTGGGGTTCCCTTGTGAGCCCTCTCAATGCGGAGAAGTAGCGGCTCAACCCCTAAAGACTGCCTTAGTGTGATGCTGAACAGTATCTAATAGGGAATATCTGCCACACTCTCAGGATCTCATTTAGGCACTCTCTCGGTCATTACCATGACCATAGAT
Source organism: Rhysida immarginata (assembly GCA_023313115.1). Classification (NCBI taxonomy): domain Eukaryota; kingdom Metazoa; phylum Arthropoda; class Chilopoda; order Scolopendromorpha; family Scolopendridae; genus Rhysida; species Rhysida immarginata. The sequence continues at coordinate 1,566,192 of JAHWFO010016894.1, forward strand.
GAGAATGGGGACAGAGACAGATTTGAAAACAGACAGCTTGGCTTTCTTTCCTAACTCGTGTTTGTTACAAGGGATCACCACAGTTCGCGTCAAACTACTAGACTTTATAACCGATCAATTTGGTTAGCTCAACTCCTGCGAAGCAGGTGAAAACGCTTTTGGAATAGACTGTACATCTGAATCATTAAACTAATTTTTTTATGATTTGTGGTTTTTAATTTTATTCTTCCATTTATACTTATAATGTCCACAGTTTCAAGGCATTTTTTAAATTTTTAATACAAAACAAGGTGATTTAATTTCGAATCTGCAATCTGAAACAATGAATGATTGATTGAAGAAAAAAATTAAAATATAACCCCATCAACATTCCAATTTACCCTAAAGCTGCGGGTGAATTGGAATATTAAAAATTAAGCATATAATTAGCTCTTATTAACTAACACAACACTGAAACGAAAACTATTTGCTTTAATTGCATTTGCCACATATATTTGGTGCATTGAATATATCCACTGTTTAAATTTCTCTGATGCTGGATCATTAAAATTACGACCACAAAAGGCACAGATGTTTTCATTTTCTTGATTTTTTTCATTTTATCTTTCATTTCTTTCTTTTGATATGTTTCTCTATTTTCTGGTATTTGTTTATTTTCTGTTTTTGAGCTTCATAGGGTATTGAAATGATCATCTGATATCAAAACAGCTGCCTTTTGTTTTTTCTGGATGATTCAGGTTTGTTGTTAAAATTTGTTTTCTTGAGTGGTGATGGAAAAATGTTTTTCGATAAATACACCGAAAATCAATTCTCTGCAGATTAATTTTGCTACCGTAAAGTGATGGCAAGTCCTTAATATAAAAAATATATAAAATATTAAGTGTTACAAACATGAAAATTTATAATTTATAGCTATATTTTAATTCCAATTTCGTACACATCAACTCTAATAAGAAAAACTTTGTGTATTATTGAATATATAAAGCATTCCAATCCTCCTTACACATGTCATTCCAATTAACCTCATACGACACCCAAAATTTAACATGGCACAATCCCAAAATGCAAACAGTTAGCATGCCAAACATGCCTTCGTTTTAAAGGGCATCATCGGTATTCAACTATATTATAATATTACACAAATCTGTGAATTTTTAATTTACACTTTAGCTTAGATGACACTAAAAATGCTTACCTTTCGGAGAGATGGTCCGACAGTCGAACATTTTTGAATCAGCCACGCCGAACGGAAATTGGTTCCCTCGTTGTTTGCAGCAAGGCAGAGGGTGGCACTACAGCGCCTTCACCCGATAATTCCAAAAAACATAGAAAGTTTTTCTGCGAATCATGTTGAAGCTTAACTCATTCCAATTCACCCACTGTCCAAATTCACCCCCACCTACCCTACATCTAATTAGCTAAGGCAGGTAGTTTCTATGACGTAATTAAAATATTTTAGAGATTTGCCTTTTTGATAACCATTAATATCAATGGCTTCTGTACAATCAAACATGCTCGTTTTGTTCTCTAAAGATTTCTAAATATCAAAAAATAATTTCTTTCGTTTAATATTCAAAATTTTTAATTTCGTTATCAAAAGTTAAGATTGAATAGCGAAACGAAAAAAAATTTCCTGATCTTCTTGTATCTTTAAATACTTTTTCATGTTTTCCCCGAAATAATATGAATGCAATTATTTTTTTAATTTTTATTAAACGCCAAGAACTCGTACCTCTAAAAGAAATATAATCTGACGACATGGTAGACTCGTAAAAAATCTACTTTTCCTCAGAGATATTTTCTGCGAAATTTTCAATTTACTTCCCTTTCTCTTTCAAAATAAGAAGGAAAGCGATCATGTTTTCTTTTTTGGGTAAAAAAAAGATTTTCTTGTTTTCTTCGGAAAAGTAGATGATCGTTTGTCCAAACGATCGTTATCTTAGAGCAACCAACCAGAGGAAATAGGATCCTCACGAGGATGATTAATCGATTGTTTGGCCAAAATAAAGCGCACCCGGCTGTATTCATTAATGTAGACAAATGATCGAACGTGGAAAAGAGTTCGCTAATAATATCAGAAGTTTGTTCCCTACTTAAGGAATATAATTAAAAGTTCTTTAGTGCTTTCATCTTTTCCTCTACGAATTTCCCCATCAACGCATTAACATTGTTGTCCCTGAATGTATACATAGACTCTATTCCGGAAAAAAACTCGAGACGCCTTCTCATTTACAGGGGTAGAAATTAACTAATAAGTGTGGTTGCCGTAAAGGAGTAGAAAGAAATAGAATGAAACTTAGGTTAGCTAAAAGGCTTAGATTTGCTTATGTATCATCATGAAGATATACACAATCATACAAATTACTACCGATAACAGCAGCGTTTTAATTTTACGGACAAAAATTTACGCTTGAGAAGAAAATTTAATTTTCATTTATTACTTATTAAAACACTGGTATTTGTTTGCATAATGCCACCAATATCTTCAGTTTCACTTTCTACAATATCAATTTCAGGCTTTCTTGTTTTGTCTTATCAGAGGGACTGGTAAAAGGCCTTTCGCACCGAATGTCGATGTTAAACCACAGCATCATGGTTAATATGTCTAATATCGTCATTTTCTAGCATTATTTCCATCAAACCAGTAAAACGCAGGAAAGAATTTAATAAATGTAAAGTGGAGATAATGCTCCAAGCTTAAGGTGGAAGGAAAAATTCTACGACCTGGATTCGAACCAGAAACACGAGTATCATGCTCGTTGCCTCCACCAATTGGGCTATCGTGCATACGGTACAGCAACGCTGTTTCCAGGTATCCGTAAAGAGTCTCTAAAGGAATCACACACCTCACGCTTCGATTTGTAAACTCCAGAGCTTTGGTCTTTGACAGATCCGAGGAGTCTCCTGAGAGTGTGTGAGCTTCTGTAAGAGATCCTGTGCCCAAATCTTCTGGTAATTTTGCCCAGTCCTTTAGTGAGGTGTGTGTTTCCTTATTTATCGGGCAGGTCAAAAAGAAGAATTGTTGTCAGGATTGGGGAGCATTTTAGACTTATCCGCAATTACAATCCTGATTGCTCGGCCTTCGCGCAACATATTATACAGACGGGTCATGGGGCAAAACCTGAAGCATACGAGATCCTCCACCGTACCAGTGACTGGAAGAAGCTCAATTTTCTGGAGACCTTAATTTCTAAATGGTGACAAGGGCCCTATGGACCTTACTGACTGGGACAACCTGCTAAGGCATTTGCACCGAACGGATTTTTTTTCTGATTGGACTTTCACATTAAGACTTTGGGACAATTTCTCTTATTGGACCACCTCTTTATGTTTCGCACCATCCTCCTCTATGGTATACCTGCGTGGGCGACTATATGTAGAAACAGATGGAGTGAACTCCAGTCGTTCCAGATAGTTACCCTGAGAACCATTCCCCAGCTTGGAAGAAGGACCGTAAAAAAATCGTTACATCCACTCGGATCTGAACATGACTCATATTGGAAAGTGTATCCAAGATCTCCTGATCAACATGGTGCAGACGATGAAGAGCCATGACAATCACCTGGTGTGCTAATTCCCCAATTTTCTAGTCGTTTCTTTTATATTTGCTCTATAAAATGGAAATATGTTTAGAAAGCAAAACAGCGCATTCTCTTTTAAACGTCCTCACATTTCCCGCTGGAAATGGAATCTCTCTTTTTCTTTTTTTTTTTGAGCCGAAGAAAAAAAATTATGTCTTAAGTGGGATCATAAGAAACATATGTATATCAGTGAAAAATCCATCAAAACGGGTCAGTATTTTTTATTTATATTCTTATCTATAATAATTTACAAAACTTACCATTAATTCTTAAATACGCATTTTTTTGTTATACGATGTAAAGAATTACAAGACTTCCGCCTTATACGGTGCTTAATTTTAATTAAAATAAAGAATTTTAAACGAAGAACCTAAAAATTTTCAAGTTAAACCACGTCTTCTTTATGCGTGGCGCTGAATTACAAGGTTTGCACTTCTTTCACTTCATTTGATGGACATTATGGGACTATAAAGCGAAATTGCACACACTCTAATGGGGAAAAAGAGACGTCTTTTTTTTTACTTAGAAAACATAATCTTTTACCTACTAACTGGGATCAGACGCGAACTGTCCCATTTTCCTCCGGTCGTTCCTTTTATACTCTCACTATAAAATGGCAATTTGTCAAGAAAGCAAAACACCGCAGTCTCTCCTGAACGTCTTCACATTTTCCACTGGAATTAGAATCTCTCTTTCTCTCTTTTTTTCGATGAAAAAACGCCTTCCTGTCCTTCCTCTTATGTCGTAAAACATGGGTTTAAGTCCTATTGTTATTTTATAGAGAAAAAATGAAACGCTTCCAGCAAACCAGAAATGTCTTATCCACGGGAGACGTTAGAATATATATGAACGAATTACTTTTTTGTGTTATTATACGTTTTATTCTAGTCGTCTTCCTCCGGATCTTTAAGCTTATTTTCGTATTTATTTCAATGGCATTCATAGTACTGCTATTCGGCATGTAAAAGAAAACGCTCTTATGGTAAGCCGGTAATTTCCAATGATTTTAAATTATAAAGTTACTTTCATGCCAACAGAATTCTGTAGAAATATTGAAACAGTAATAGTAATAGTGACTTTGAAACTTTAACTGCTGCAAATTAAAGGAACGTTGAGAATCATAAATTTCAGCAAGAATCAAACTTTAAAAAATTTGAAGAGATTTTTCTGAAGAATTTGATTTTTGACGAAATTCGTTCGTATTTTTATGAAGATTACGCTTCATTATCCTTATCATAAAACAGCATTTATTTGCATTTTATTTAATACTAGCGGACCCGGCAATGCTTCGCTATTGCTAAATCTATAAATATACATTAAAATAACATGTCCTGATTGACTGACTAGTTCATCATCGCCGAGCCGAAACGGGCTTATAAATCTCTAAACCAGTTTTACTTTATAAAGCAGAGACTCACTAAGAAAGATTTTACGAAATTCATCCCCTAAGAGTTTAAAATAGGAGATGTAAATTTGCATGAAAATCCGTCATTTTTTTTAGTTAAATCCATGATTGAATCCATGAAAATTGGTATTTGGCGCTTTGGTAAGAAATTAAGAAAGACGTGTTTCATGATTTTTGGAACTTTACCTTTTGAGGGGGTAATATAATTAGCTTCAGGGCTTTCAGCTGAGTGATATTTGTAACAAAATTACTTTCTACAGCATAAAATTTATTTTTAAGATCGAGATAGGGCGCTGGCTGTATTTTAAACCCGAACTTGCACACACCGTGTGGGCACTCTACTGGACGGTCGCTACGAATATATGAAAATTGTTCTGCATAATCTAGAGACAGCAAAGACACTTTTATCATTAGAATGTAATGTCCATTCACTGATAGCATGCACACACACATACGAATAGTGCCTTTTATTTATGTAGATTTATTTATTTAATACTTATTATAATTATCCCTCATTAAAAGCAGCGTAGCCGATGAAAAGGATGATCAGATGACTTTTCGGTGCAAGCATTACCTTCATCAACCATTGTTGACGCAATATACAAACACCAATGACGTATATTAAAGATAGACTCCGAAGCAATTGTTGTTACTTGAAGCAAATTGGGAAGCTCCATGCCCAGAACTGTCATGGCCGAAAGTGAGTGCAGATGATGCAAAACACATGGCTAAACATGAGAGTAGCTGATTAATAATTCTTTTACACGCCGATCACGGACTGATAAGTTTATCTTTTCGTTTACTTTGTATTTTATTATATTTTATAAACAATTTTTCGATCATGGTTTCAATTTCAATTTCCTTTCGATCATCTTTCAGTTATGGATTTTCATTTTAGTTACGTATTTTTGATTTATGCTTGTGGAAAATGATTCCTGATCCTTTTTTGTGTCTGTCTGTACAGTTGTACGCAGAACAACTTTGAAGAATGATTTTGAATTAATTATTCCTCGGGCCCAAAATCTTCAAAAACAAAGCAGCCAGACAGATAATTACTCCACGGCTCACTCCTGCCCAAAACTGTCATGGCTCAATTTGCTTCACTTTTTGCCGCTGTTAACAATAGAATTCGGAGTCTATCTTTAATATACGTCATTGACAAACACAACCAACCGATTATTGACGCAAGCAGAACAGGCTGATTGTTCGCAAACGCAAGCAAACCGAACATAAACTAAGTCTATTTCATATACAGGGTATAATAAAAAGATCGGGACAGCGGAATATCTGGAGAAATATACATCCCGACCGAAAAAAGAAAAAACACTTTTTTAATATTTTCCAAAAAGCTATCCAATGATTGTCAAACTCTACCCCCCTACCGTATCCCCTGAGGATGAAGGAGGGGCAACTTTGAAATATTAAATAGGAAACAATATATTTAATGTGCATTAAAAATTTTGGACTTCTGAAATTCTGACTTCGGATTCTTAAAGACCATCAAAAAGTAAAATAGTAATATCTCTAAGACCACACTCTCTTTGTATTCATCCAAAAAATTAGATTCAAAACTTTAAAAATTCCATACTTTCAGTGACTGTATCTCCCAAACCGGTTTGGATCAATTAAAAACACACAAGGAATTTAACATTTCTCAAATGTTGGATACAATCCGAAAATATCATTAAAATATTGATTCCTATTTAGTATTTCAATGTTTTCCCTTTCCCCCGCTTAAAGGGTGGGGGTTGGGGCGGGGGTCGCATTTGGTATCATCGGTTAGCTAAAAATATTAAACACGTCTTTTTTATGCTTTTTGGATCCGATGTGTATTTCTCCAGATATAACACTGTCTTTTTGTTGCACACTGCATATACTGTAGATATGTAGATTGCAAATTCATATCTCATATTTTACCCCCTTACAGGATGAATTTCGTAAAATCCTTTCATAGCGGGTGCTTACTTCATAAAATAAACCTACTGTCAAAATTTCATGTAATTAGCTTCTGCGGTTTCGGCTCGGCGTTGATGAATCAGTGAACAACCAATTGAACAACAACCAATGCATTCAGGTATATGGATATTTACAGACAATAGTCTTCTTGCAAGAGGGTGCAGCAACGCATGTGGGTCGCCCAGTAAAGGAACTTCTTCGTACCCAGTTCAGCGATAAAGGTGTTCTGTCGAGACACTTTCCAGATGCGGAACCGGCCTGACATTTATTCATGTGATTTCTGGGGAACCCTGAAGGATCGTGTTATCATTGAGGGGTACGGAACTTGCCTGAAGTGAAAGCTAACATCATTTGTCATGTTGCGGCCGTTACACAGGAGACACTTCCTGTTCCTGTTGAGCATGCTGTCCTGCCTTTCCAGCATACCATCGACGCAGAGGGTGCGCATTTTGAACAGTTCCGCTAACGGCATTCCAGTAGTGCATTATTATCGTCTGTGTATGATTTTGCAGAGTCACGTTTTCCCTGGTGGGAACCGTATGCACTAATAAATTTTCAATTGGAATTCTCTTGCCCGTGTTCTGCATAGCCTATACACAAAGTTTCATCACTAACGCCATCTACAGCCAGCGCAGAAGTGGGGAGCTTTAATTTATATCCACCCGATGTATAGATGTTCCGGTATGTGTTTTTATCTTCAAATGTGAATGGACATTACATTTCAATGACGAAAAAGTATTTGCTATCTATAGATTACGCAGAACAATTTGTATATATTTGGAGCGACCATCCAGCAGCGTATGCCCTCAATGTATGTGCCCATTTGGGTAGTAGAGCTATGGAAACAATTAAACGATCCGCAGTTTAAAATACAGCCAGCACCATCTCTCGGTATTAAAATAAATTTTGTGCTATATGAAGTAATTTTGTTAAAATCATGCTCAGCCGAAACCCCTGAAGCACCCCCTCGAGAGGTAAATTTCCAAATTTCATGAAACACGTCTTTCTTAATTTCTTACCAAAGTACTAAATACCGATTTTTATGGACTTAATCATGGATTTAACTTAAAAAATGACGGATTTTCATACAAACTTACATCTTCTATTTTACCTCCTTAGGAGATGAATTTCGTAAAGTCCTTTCTTTGTGAGTCTTTATATTATAAAATAAAGCTACAGACCAAATTTCTTATTAAAGGCTTCGATGTTTTCGTCTCGGCGATGATGAATCAGTCAATCAGTCAGGTCATGTTATTTTGTATTTATAGATTTAGCAATAACGAAGTACTGATGAATAAATAAATAAAATTCTGTATTATTTCGTTTTTATTTAAATCTTTGGAGAGATATAAGAAATTATTCATAAACATATAAGAGAATACTATCTAGGGCATGCAGCTGCTCAAGCTTTTGCTGGAAATGTGAAGGTATATTTCCTAATGAGCCAATAATTTGAGAAAACAACTCTATAAACATTCCTGGCACTAATATGGGGGGGGGGAAGCCGTGGCTTTCACTGAAACACAACTTCTGTGAAGTTAAGCAACATCAGGCAGGGCTAGTCACTGGATGGGCGATCATCCGTGGCTCACGATCTTCACCCCCCCCCCCGGCTGCTGTGACCATCATACAGCAGTCGTTAATCCAGGTTCATCCAGGGACTCAACTCGTCGGCCTCTGGCCATACAAGCCCTGGATGGACGTATTGGATTAAAATATATAAAAAAAATATGAACAAACAAATAACTTTTCGTATATTTAGCTGGGCGGGCACGAAAATCAGAAATCCTCGCGCGGCTCGCTCCTTCAAAAGGTTCTGGTGAGAATCCTGCTAACCTAACCTAACCTGAAATACTCTCTAAACACTCCCGGGACTAATAAGAACAAACTGTGAAATTTTCAGTGAAATCGGTCGAGTAGTTTTTGAGCCTATAGGGCACGCACATACGAACATTGCCTTTTATTTATATAGATTTAATACATTTAATGCTGTCAGTAGCAATTTGGCATAATCCCCGGTAACATGTGGTTGACAGGCCATTAAATTTTCCCTTTTTAATGTCTCGATAGGGGAATAAATAGCTTGAAAGTATCTTAAAAAATTAAATCAAATTAAAGGGAGTCTCAAATTAAAGCTAGCAATTTGTAGCTCGCTACAGCAAAAACTATTCATCAGAAAATCCTGAAATTTTGAGAATTCCATAAATACATGATGGGAAGTTTTCCAGAACAAAAAAAAAAAGAGTAAGTTCCAAAAACAACCAATAGAGGGGGTACTAGAGCGTCATAGAGTAAAGCACTATATATAGGAACTATATCGGGTGATCCAAAAGTGTGTTACATTTTTTTACATACTTTTATTGAACTTCACTTGCTTGTGTGTTTGTGCGCAAATTTTGTAACCAATATTTTGCCCACTTCCTGACTACCTACAGCTCTGCAACTTTCCGCAACCGCGTCTTATCGAAGACAATGCATGTTTCAATCGTTAATTTAACTAGTCTTCCATTTATTCGTAAGTTATTTGATATTTAAGTTTAATATGTATACAGTCGTGACCACCGAGAGAGAAGGCCTCAGGGCTTATTATTGGTAGAAATACGAATAACAATGCACTATCTCTGATGATGTAACAATGTATTCGGTTTCATTGCGGAGGCCTTCTCTCTCGGTGGTCACGATCAACACTACCTCTACTCAAAGCCTGAGCGTGGAAACGTCATACATTGTTAAAACGTCATAGGTAGTCATCTTTAATCGCATTTCTACCAATAATAAGCCCTAAATTATGACTAGGTATGATGATGTAACAATGTATGAAATTTTCGCACTCAGGCTTTGATTAGAGGTGGTGTTGTCACGATACAATGCAATCATGACGTAACGACTGCCTGTATTGTTGTTTATTGTTATCATTGTTATTTGTCATAACTCATTGTTGTTAATTTGATCATCAATGCTAGCAAAGTTGTTGATTGTGGAGAGCATTGTTTATGAGTTACCGTTGTAATGTATTGTAAAGCTTTCCCGAGATCAGACTGGGCAGATTTCCAATGTTTTTTTGGTTTT
>JAHWFO010016894.1:1576602-1654004 GCA_023313115.1 Rhysida immarginata
TCTCTCTCGGTGGTCACGATCAACACTACCTCTACTCAAAGCCTGAGCGTGGAAACGTCATACATTGTTAAAACGTCATAGGTAGTCATCTTTAATCGCATTTCTACCAATAATAAGCCCTAAATTATGACTAGGTATGATGATGTAACAATGTATGAAATTTTCGCACTCAGGCTTTGATTAGAGGTGGTGTTGTCACGATACAATGCAATCATGACGTAACGACTGCCTGTATTGTTGTTTATTGTTATCATTGTTATTTGTCATAACTAATTGTTGTTAATTTGATCATCAATGCTAGCAAAGTTGTTGATTGTGGAGAGCATTGTTTATGAGTTACCGTTGTAATGTATTGTAAAGCTTTCCCGAGATCAGACTGGGCAGATTTCCAATGTTTTTTTGGTTTTGTAGTTATCATATAAAAGCTTATTTTTTTAAATAAAGACTAAAAAGAATAAAATAAAATATATAAAATAAAAATTTTAAAGCAGTAAAAATGCAGTAAAAAGTAAAGAATCTAATTTTAAAAAAAAGGTAAAAGTGTGGTGGCGCTTTTAATATTTAACAAGAAAATACTACATAATAAAATAAACGTGCCACCACACTTTTACCTTTTTTTAAATTAGATTTTTTACTTTTTACTGCACTTTTTAAGGTTAAAGTGTGTGCTTTAAAATTTTTATTTTATACTAGAAGCGAACCCACCCGTTTGTATATTCGAGAAATAACCCATTGTTAGATTTTTTCTTTGTTGTGACAACGTCCACCGTCGCTGATTTTATATAAATTATATTTGGCCGGCTCAGTGGCCGAGAGTGTTGAGGCGCAGGTCTTGTCGCTCTCGTAACCAGCGAGTCGCGGGTTCGAATCCCGCCGAGGGCATGGATGTTTGTGTTTGTCTATTTCATCATCATCCTTTCATCCCAAACATCTAGTCTCCTGGATAAAATTGGAGATGCAGGCTGAAAATCCATCCATCCATCCATATAAATTATATTTTTTTACATTGTTCACGACATTTTCAGTGTTTGCTTTCCAGCAATTCAATGCTTTCATAAGAATCACGAGGCACACGCAAACAATTGTTTTGCTAAAGAATTCGTCACGGCAAAACAATTATTAGTTTCATAAAAAAATGTAACACACCTTTGGATCACCCGATATACTAAAGTTCCTATATACAGTGCTTTATTATAGAGAATGTAGTAGTGAACTACACAATTGCGTCGCTACGTCATTCACCATCTGAGGATCAACACGCTTCGTCCTCTCCTGGGAGAACAAGCAATGAGCCTGTTTCTTCAAATTTCATAATCATTCTTCTTAGTCCGTTGCCAGCGAGTAGACTTTGTCTAAGTGGTTCAAAGAATGAAATTTTCGCAAAGCTTCAGTAGCAGATTCACCATTTTGGTAAAACAATTTAACCATCAAAACACGTTCTGGAAGGTGCTAAACAGTTATGACTTTGGTTCAGCATAACGAAAAATAGCATCTGCCATGGACTACGTACGAAGAGATGTCAATTCCTTAGTGATTCGCCATATTGGTTCCACACATCCGTTGCTAGGAAGAGTTTAAATCATTTCCTTCTTTTGAAATTAATTTTGGGTCGTCATAAAAAACGTAGCAATACAATGTAGTTTTATTGCAGACATTCTGATCGCTTATTTAGCCAAACTAGTATCATTATCAGCATATCTAATGCTTAGCAAAGACATGTGTGGAACCAAGATGGCGCGTTGCCAAGGGGTGGAGCTAAACGTTACGTCACTCGTGCGAAGTCCATTGTTTCATTTTGAAATGCCGTCTCTATTGGTGTTTTGGAACTAACTTTTTTATTATTTTGCTTTGGAAAAATTCCTCATCATGTAAACTTTTCTGATGAATAGTTTTTGCTTTAGCAAGCCACGAAATGTTAACTTTAATTTACACCCTGTAAATAAAACTTAAAAATCATTATTAAATAGAAGAAAAAAATTTACAAATCAAGAACTTCGAAACTGCAGTCCGAAGCATTGGATCATGATAATGTTTTTAGGTGTTTTTTATATTTATAAAAAATAAATAAATATTTTATACAAAATTTTTTTCTTTATTTATCAATGGGCGAATCTACATAATTATGAACATCGGTATTACTGAATAAGGGCTTATTGACGATAACTGAAATAAGAGATATACGAGCACCGTAAGGGCGGGTATCGAGTCTCTCAATATATCGAGTAATCTGTGGAGTAACAAACTCGGCAATGCAAGCTTTTCCCAGTATCTAAAATCCTAAAACGAATATATTTTCTGTGACGCAAAATTAAAATTATTGCATCATCCGTAATGATTATTTATCACCCGTCACGCTTTTTTGGGACGGAACGTTATTCTGAACTGTAGAGAGGAGCGAATCAGTAGAAATACATTAAGCACTTCGAAGCACATAAAAATTCAACAAGGGCATGCATTATAAAGATTAAAGTGCATAAATTTGATGAAGATTTCGAAAAGCACATAAAGCGAATGTGGACACGCCCAGTTTTTCTTTCATTGAATAGAGTATAAGTTCATCAGCCAATCAGCGTCTGCCTTAGGCTTGCTGGACATGCCTTTTATTTATCGTTCATATTTCCTGCTTTAAGTGCGCTTTGTTCAACATGTGCTCAAGAAAAATGTCAAACAAGAAAATATTACGATTCTTCTGAGGAAAATTAATTTCTCATTAATTGCAAAAAAAGCCCCTTTTAAGGGCCAACAATTAACAGTAATTCATTTAACAGCAACCTCGGTATGAGGCTAAAACTTACTCCAGCAGATTTCTCTGGTTACATAGTGATTGATAGTTCTCACGATTTGCTTGTTGGCGTATAAATGAATTGTTTCAATATAATAAATTATGAATTATATCGTGAGTAATAAAATTTATTTATTGTAATGGAAGAGAGTTTACTTCAGTACACTATGTTTCATTAGTGCTCATTCAAACCCTCAAAAGAACAACAAAATTCATTTTAGCCACTATTGTTACGCCCACGGAGTAAGATTAGGTTACACGCCACCGCCTGCTGTTGAATTAACGAACTAATTGAGTTAGGTAAGGTAGGAAAAAAGGTTGAGAAATATTGTTGCATAGGATATTTCCAAGAGTTCCTCCTTCATCTATTCCTGGTATTATTATATCTGTCAAGAAGATGGAGAGGACGTGTCAATCCTGCTGCTTGGGCGTCATGCTTGCCTTACCTCACTTCTTTACATATTTATCTGACGGACATGTTGAGTCACATGTCTAAATTACAAAACCTAAATACTTAAATGAACTATAGCAATAAAAGGAGAATGAACTATGGTTCCCGGCACGAAAGAAAAAGGAAACTGGCGCGTTCAACTAATCAGAAACGGACTGGAAACGAGGTATAACTTATACCTGGCATCAGTAGTAAGTAATGCCTTGATTCCTGTCCGTTTCTGATTGGTCGAACGAGTTTTATTCATTTACACATGTGCCAGTTTCCTTTTTCTTTCGTGCCGAGCACTATAAAGCAAAGAATAGTCAAGGATATCGATGGATCCCCGTGCAACACTATGCAGTGTTTTCAGTAAAGATGGAAAAGACCCTTTGTTCTATCGTTACATGTTCAAAAGCTACAAGGAAATCAAAGTGTTTATTAAAACTATTCTGGAGCAAGAGAATAGAAAAACAAAAAGTATTTAAATGCATAATTTTTCATAAACTTTTTGTTCATCCTGATAGAGGCCAGTGTTATTCAAAAAAATCATAGCAAAATTATAAAAATTTAATATTATGTTCTGGTTCTTAAAAGGAATTACATTTAATCTATGACCTCCCAAAGGGAACACATCAAAGCGACTGCATGCATTTAATTAAATTATCTGAATGTTAATAATGAAATAAATAATTGGTTTAATTTCAAAGAAGCAACTCGTTCGTTCTTTTAACTAGAGACGGCGCTGCAAGTTAACTCTGCATAAAGCACTATATAAACTCTACACATGCTGCATTTTGGATCAACGTTTGGACATTATTGGACATGTTTTGCTTTATTGTTGTAGGCTATTGCTAGGTAAGGCAGAAATAGTTCAAAGTTTTGCTAACCAATAGCGCCACGCTGTTTCCGTAACGGTTTTTTTGGGTCGGATTTCGCATCACCATTTTGCAGGAAATAAATTGATGAAATTTAACTCAAACAGGAGATAATTAATTAACTGAAGAAAACTTCTTCAAACAAATCATAATAACAAATAGAAAAGGGGCAGAGGTTTAAGGGTAAGGATGTTTCTCGATTTGCGAGTCGGGGGCTTGCTCTGCCGATTAAACTGCTTGATTGCTTCATGGAAGCCCAATTGGCTATCTTGTAACAGCATGGCGGTTCATATCCGCGGTAGCTCAATTGGTAAGAGCAGTATCAACGATAGGCATAGTCCTGGGTCGAGTTCAGGTCGTGGAATTTTTCTTTCCCGTTTCCATTTGGTATTGTGATTTTGTTTGAAAATGTTTCTTCAATTATTTTATGATCTTCTGTTTTAGAATAACCTCCAACCTAAAAACATTATCATGTTAAAAATCATATAATGTCTTTTTATGCTAATTGAAATATCACTAAAATTTCAGGTTGAAGGAAAAAGTACTGTCGGTTTAGCATGTTTGAGTTTACAGCAGCAGTAATAACAAACAGAATGCATTTTCATTCATTTAACAATGATCCATCGGCAAAAATAGCCTTCTCTCACCGTTCATTCCTAAGACGTTTTGTGTCCGTGAGGAGATGAACTCAGTCAAGGCTATTTCAATATCATTCTAATTTGGAAATCATTTTTGAAGAAAATATCTAATGCCAGAAAAAGTGTAGATCGCCTCAATAAATTACTCCTAAGTAAGGTATTGGTTAGGTAAGTGAAACGTAATAAATAATTATCACTATAATAGGTAGAATTCATGGGCTGAAAGAAATACCTCGAGTATTTGGCCATTTTTTTCAAAGAGCCAAAAGACACAAAACGACTCGTTAGTAGCCAATTTTTAAGTGTTTCACCAAGTACTATACAACGAGTCTACAAACAATTTTGTTCTGCACAAGGCACCACTAATAGCTGTCGTCATAACTGTGGTCGGCGAACGGTGCTCACCGACAAGGCCCGCCGACGTGATGCATGTCGCTTTCAAACCAGTCAAGAATTACTACAAAATGTACAAACTGGTAATGCAGGTCCACATCAATCCCGATTTTATAGCATACACTTCGAATGGAACTTCATTCAATTAGCATTTGAAGCATAGAATCTCGGAGCAGACCTATGTTGAATGCTGCACACAATAAAGCGCGGTAACATTGAGCCAAGAGACATCACCACTGGACTGTAGACAACTGCAAACGCGTTATCTGATCTAACCAGTGTGTGATTCAATAATGTGGTGGATCTGTGATGTTTTGAGGGCGTTTTACATACACTTAATTAGCCCCTTTGTGTAAAATTAGTGGATGCATGAACAAACTCGGTTATATTCAGTTTTTGGACGACCAGGTACTGCCTTTTGTGGAGCATCTCAAAGCTGGCTACCCAGTTTTCCAAGATGACAATTGCCGCTTATAGAATTAGTGTGCGACTGCTTCTCGAGAATCTGAGATCACTTGGAACAGAAGGTGAAACGCCTTTTAAGCCATCCAGCAAATCTGGACGAACTCCGAGATCAGCTGGAGCAAGCATAGTTGGAGATGATGATGAAGGAGGCGTACAATGACTATTAACCAGTGGTGACTAAAGTTTTGTCTGGTGAGCATAGTTTTCAATCTACAGGTTAAATATACCGTCAGTAATTGCTCAATCTCATTCTTCAAGCTACTTTGGTATTTTTAACATTTATTCAAATAATGTTTACTTAATACAACTTTTTTTACTGTTAAGGTACCAAGGCTTTCATGAATTTTATTTATTTAATCATAGCAATTCATTAATCTTAATAAAGCGCCTTTGATAGATTTCCTTAGTGATTTATCTGTTAGCTTATGATTTGCCAGATCCCTTAATTGGGATCCCGGCCTCTTCTATCTTCACTGTGCACCTGTGCCATGACGATTGATTTTCGTACTATAAGACTTTGAAATATCTTCGTCCATTCCTTCGACGTTTCATTTTGAGTAATGTTTATTATGCATTATCCTTTTCTCGTTTCAGAGGCAAATCTCTTCAAATAAGTGATTTAATTTAAATTTTTATTTACTCATTAAAGAAATGTGCAAAAATTAATTGAATTTTTCAATATAATACCTTCATTTTTCAAAAGCGTTTCATATCATCTAATAAGGCTACAAATGCTATATAAAAACTTTTTCACTCAAGTCACTTCGACCCGCTTCGTTGGCGTCATCATCAATTGGAAATAACACTTGTTCCACCTTAACTCCGCTTTTATCTTTTGCTTTATTACATAGATTTACTTTATAATTCTACTGTAGATTTGGGAAGTTAAGGTTCGCGTTTTAAAAGAGAGCACTTAATTACAATTTGATAAATATTTATAATCTGAAAAGTCATTTTTTATATGATTATGAATAAGCGAATGAGATATTTTTCTGTTGGAAAAAATGTAATTAAAAATTGAATTTTTTAAATTCAAATTCCAGGAATGAGCCTGTAATACGTACGCTACCATTCAATTAGCGATTTTCAGTGAACCGTTTTCTCCTGGACTGAAATGAATTTCTGGGTGTTCGACCGCAATTCCATCCCGTTCTGCAAAATTAATGAGACTGCGAGTTAACAAGACAGCAATAGGAATCTAATGAGAAAAATTAATCTTTTCCCACGTGTTGCGTTAAGTAAATTGATGATCTTGCCACTTAAGATGCAAATTAGAAGCCAGAACAATTTTTTTGGATCTCTCACGGATTGATTTTTTATTTAACTCCCTGTCAGTTGTGATTTGCGGAAACTCATTTCCTTTTATAGATGTGAAATTAAAATTTGCATGTTCCTAATCTTGACATTCTACTTAGAACCAACTTAACGTTTTACCATGCGTCGTAGTGATGCGTAAATTTTACCGATATTTGCATGGCTAGTAATTATCACGGTCATCATGATGCTATTCGTGAACAGGATACTGGTAAAGACGCACATGAACGAAAATTTTAAACTTACAGAAGTTTCATTGAAAGTTTCTATTTTAAAATTGATTTTTTTACAAGTAATTTTGAAGTGCGGATTTACACTTTGCTTTTTCCCATTTGAGTTATGGATTAAAAATTTATGTATATCAGAGTTCTCCTTAGAAAATTTTTGCAGCCGGGAAGCAAGAAAGAGAAGCTGGATGGGGTGATGCAATATTATTTGTTTAAACAACCATTCTTTGTCTATAATTCCGAATAAAAATATCGAACTTAAATGCATGATTAAAATTTTAAAATAAAGCAAGTTTGGCAGCGCGCTTAAGGGGTCATTCATAAAATATGTTTGCTAAAATGACACAATTTTACACACTAGCTCCCCTTTGGAGCACTTTGTAATATTGCTCAATATTGCTCCCTTCCTAAAAGAACGTACGTGATGTATTCGAACGCCCTCTGCCCTTGGAGAAGGAAATCTATTACCCAAAAAGAAACCATAATCATGTACATAAGCAGAGGCATTTTTAGTAGACAATTTGTTATGAACACCTCCTCGGTATTTTGTTGGGCCACCTTTTACCCTTAATACTGTGTCGATTTTTCTTGGCATGCGCTCTTCGAGCTTTTGATACGTGGTTTATGGAATCTCAGACCACTTTCCAGTTGTGTCAGATTTGATGATTGTGGCTCCAGTTGCTCGATTGCTTTTTCGATTTCATCTAATAAATCCTAAGATTAGTTTGCAGCCATGTGAGTGGGATAAAAATCAGTGTGGCTAAGACTGAGATTCTGGTCCTTTCAAAACAATCTGCTCAGTGCACTCTCCACGTTAGGGAAACCCCATTGAGACAGGCACAAAAGTTCAAGTGTCCCACAAATCCTCAATGGGATTAAGATTTGGAGATTGTAGGGGAGGGGCACCTAATCAAAATAAACTCTCCTTCATATTCATGAAACGACTCCTTTACAATATGAGCACTATGGCAGGAAGCATTATCTTGTTGAAAATAGCTATCTCCACTGGGAAAAACCATCAACATGAAAATATGAACTTGGTCAGCAAGGACATTTAGAAAGGTTGTACGATTCAGACGGTGATCAACATAAATTATAAGGCCTAAAGCATACCAGGAAAACATACTCCAAACAATAACGCTCTCTCCACCGCTTGAAGGATTGTAGTAATGCATTTGATGCTCTTTGAAAACAGTTCATGCATGAAATTTCGTGCTGTATTCACCAAATTCTCACTCAGCCATCTGCATAATGAGGGAGAATCGGATAGTAACGGGTATTTTATTTCTAACTAGCAGAGGTACCCGGCGTTGCCCGGGATAATTACAGTTATACGTAAAGAACACAATCTCAAAAAATTAAATTATAACTTCCAATTGGTTAAATAATAACTCAATCAATACAACACAGAACAAAGGGGCTATCCATTCTACGAAAACTACGAAAAACAGGAAGTCTAGGTGATATACCAGTACTTTATCTAAACAATTCTTGAATTACCTCACCACTGCGGAGCATCACCAGACACGTTAAACTCAAGTTTTTCTTGACCTTGACGTACAGGTATTGGACATTGAAACTGAAACACCTTCGCAAATAGCACTGGATACCCCCAGGGCTGAATAGAACCTTCTGCTAGGTAATTAATCGTATGCATATCAATGAATCACGTGTCAGAGGTCTTGGTAGTCACTCCAGTAGAAAAGTTCGATAGTAAGCTTCAAATTGTCTGTGCAGAGCGCTATAATGGGAGACATATCCGACTTCAAAAGAGGGCAGATTGTTGGGGCGCGTCTAGCAGGTGCATCTGTGTCCAAAACTGCCACACTTTGTGATGTCTCACGTGCTACAGTATCCAGGGTGATGTGTGCATATGAACAGGAAGGACGAACCACGTCCAGGAGGAGCAACTGCAGGGGAAAACGGAAGTTGTCGGAAAGAGACGTCAGGACATTGACCAGGATTGTTGCACGAAAGCGGAAAACCACCGCAGCAGAAATCACCGCAGAAATGAATACACACCTCCAGGAACCTGTGTGCACGAAGACAATCCGTCGTTACCTGCATAAATCCAACATCCATGGCAGGGTTGCTATACCGAAGCCTTTCATCCGTAGTACAAATGCCTCCAAGCGGGTTCAGTGGTGCCGGACGCATAAAACCTGGACGTTGGATGACCTCAAACGCGTCATATTCTCGGGCGAGTCCAGCTACACTGTCTTCCAAACAACAGGGAGGGTATTCGTCTGGAGGAGCCCCTCTGATGCCTACAACCCAGACTGCTTGGCACCCACAGTCAAACACGGAGGTGGATCAGTAATGGTTTGGGGTGCAAACTGTGCAGGACCTCTACCGATCCTTCCCAAGACGTGTTACTGCTGTGCTGGCTGCCCACGGTGCCCCAACACCTTAATAAATAAAGATTTTGGATTTCTACCAGGGGTTTCAGTTTCAATGTCCAATACCTGTAGATGCTCTTGCTCTATTCGAAACTCCCGTTGTTCAGATGTTTCAAATGCCCGTAGAGCTTTTTCTGTCTTAGTTGCAGAGTTTCCCTGACCAATACTCGTTCTTTCTTTTTCCTTTCCAGACACACAAATTTTTGCAGTCGTCTGGACGTTTGATAGGGAGCTCAAGGGAGACACGCGTGACTCCTTTGCCTCATCAATAGACGCTGCCTTATTTATGTCCTGTCACTGCATCATCATTTTATTCTCATTATGAATAATTCTTGGAAACGAAAGTTCAGTCATCGCATTATCAGCATCTCAGTTTCCAAAATATACACAATCCCACAGAATATAGTCAAAATGTATTTTTATGAAATGTTTTGATCCGCTGTGCTACCAAATAAGCTAGGTGAAAACCCCGGTGTGGCTCGGATTTTTTTTTTATTAAATTTTGCAGTATCTTAAAATTCTTAAAAAATGTCTTAATACAGTAAAAATTCTTAATGAAAATTCGAAAAAAAAATTTTAAAGGCTCACAATGGATGGACCTCTCCAAGGATGCCACTGCTAGTCTAAATAATTTCTTACTCACGTAATCTTACTTTACATGTACACTTTATGTTGTTGCAATTCCCACTCTTCTCTCGATGTCTTGAAGCAAAACTTGGACATTCATCACTTTGTGTAGTCTAGTGGTCGCCTATTCTTTTATTTACTTGCTTACCATTTGCTCAATACAGCACTCAATAAGGATTACTTCCTCTGTCGTCTTTCCACTCTTTCTCAATAGTCTGCAAACTCTCCATTATCTCCAGTTACTGATCATTTTTAAAGATTTTCAAGAAATTGTGAAGCACTAAGAACTCTCTTTTCTAAGAAAAGCCTGAATAAAGGAATTCTATGCATTGTTACAAATTGAAATTTATCTATATTGCACAAAGTTTGCCTTGCATTGTTGGCCATGAGATATTTCTCATTAATATGCTTTGCCATAACCATGAATATCGATTTTTTATCAATACTTATTATCTTTTCGAAATCTGAGGTAGACAGTGACCTTCCTCAATCTTTTTAGGTCAATTATGGGAAATTTCATGAAGATCGGAATAAAACTGTAGATTTGTATAAGAAAAAAACCACACCCACAAACAAATCCACAGGCATCCTTCTTTATATATATAGATAGATTTAAATTAATTTCAAACATTTAGAACAGAACCAAATTGTATTTTGGAAACTTTATGTATTGCCTCATTTTTCAATAAAATCGCGTTGTTTTATGCAGTAGTTCAAAGTGTATCCAGTTTCTATATAGCCAAGTCAATAAATTCGTTCGGCTGATGCGAAGCCACCTTCGGACAGTCGTTTTTTGTCGCACGGTATGCTTCTGCTTTAATTTCTTGCCTTTGGGAGGAAAATCATATAGGATAAGACATGCCTGTTTCAAAACACCGTTGCGTTACAAGACAACTTCATGCCTATCTCAAACCGTTGTATCTTATAACACTTTTCGCGGCCTTGAATTTTTTTCTCATCGGTGATGATGTGTTCTCACACCATACTTTCTTCTTTGATTCACGCTGGTCATGGGAAAAACACCTTTCTTACTGCCCGGACCTAGTACCAAGTGACTAACATTTGTCTGGACTGCTAAAGAAGAACTTTAGAGGTCAGCGTTTACATGCTAACCATTAAGAGAAAACAATTGTTCGAAGGTGTCTTCGCAATCAGCCAAATGAATTCCTTAAAATGATTATACAGAAACTGGTTGTACGTTGGCACCGCCGGTAAAACAAATGCAGCGATTATGTTAAAAAATGAGGCAATAAATAAAGTTTCCAAAGTACAATTTGATTTATTCTGAATGTTTGAAATTAATTTATGAAAGGTAAATTCCCGTTACTTTGCGATCTCCCTCGTAATTTGTTTCCAATTATCGATTATCCAATCCTTGTGCTCCTATGCGAACTGGAGACATTTTCTCTTGTTACCTACAAACAGCGAAGACGTGCGAGCAGGCCTTTGGTTTCCACATCCCATACTAGTAATAGTGCGTTCAGAGACAATGAAAAGAGGGTCCTTCGTTAAGATGTGCTTTAATTTGCTGTACTGTTGTCCTTATGTTGTCCTTTACAATTCTGGACAGTGTCACGTTCCAATTGTACATGCAGTGGAAAGTGCGGAAAATGCTGGGTAACTGAATGACACAAGCCAACAATTTTAGTCAGGGAACCAAACGAAAAATTTATTGAAATAAATTAAATTAGTAATTTACCCTACTACTATAGTCTTTCTAATTCCAATTTGACTTCAAATTTGCAATAGTTAAGAGTCCAATAGTTCATCAAACAA
Source organism: Rhysida immarginata (assembly GCA_023313115.1). Taxonomy (NCBI): domain Eukaryota; kingdom Metazoa; phylum Arthropoda; class Chilopoda; order Scolopendromorpha; family Scolopendridae; genus Rhysida; species Rhysida immarginata. The sequence goes on from JAHWFO010016894.1 coordinate 1,588,532, forward strand.
AGTACCATAAAACAGCTAGATATAATAACACACTTCTAATAATAGTTACTCACAATCAACGTGTTATGACATGTTTCATAATCAAACAAATAATGCGTAAGTATTCATGAAATACATTCTTACATTTCTTTTCATTCTTTGAATGCTGAAAATTTTGGGCTAACACTTTTATCTAATATGTATCAGTAAACTAAAGTCCACAGTTCATGCAAAAAAAAAGTTTCTGCCACCACAAGCATGCCCAATTGTAATTAAATAAACTTAACTGCTTCAAATTGTAATTTAAGCCATAACTATAAATGATTACATTTTACAAACGCATCTTTTGCGAATTACACACTCGCATTCGTTAGCTATGCTAATATTGTACTACCATAAATTGCACTCGGCTTAAAACTTCACTAATCTTATTGACAATTTGAAAACACATACTATTTCTTAGAATATTGGGAAAACTTTCCATGTGCCGCAATAGAATTTCACTCTACGGCCACATGGCCCCGTCAATATACGGTCGTCAAAAGAATTTACATTTAGCACACAATATAGGCTGAGGAGTAAGCCTCGGCTACTTTGAACTCACGTAGCTTATCCCGAAATTTAAGCATATATAACGTATGCAGTACTCACAGTTTAAGACACGAGCTTTCAATGGCGTACTTTCAGATATCCCACGCTATCTATTGCAAATGCTGATAGCCCTCGTGGAAATGCTCCGGTCCAATGCCGTCGTTGCATAACGAAGACTCGCGAAGCCTCCTCTTCTACGAATATCTCACGCCAATATTCTACGTCCAAACGGGTCAAGTAATTTACTGGGGCGGACGGTCCAGGTTGCGGCGGTATCTCTTGTTTCAAATTCAATGAAATTTCCTTGCAGCGCTTACAACGTGGCCGAGGTTTTTCCTCCCCTCGCTCCCGTCTGTTGTCTTCCGACGCTGAGGCGTTGTTTCTCCTCGCTCTTCCATCACTCGATATTCCCGTCGAGTTCCGCATAGAAGTCGTCCTTCTTGTAATCAACTGTTTGGCTTCCACTTGACGTACAGCATAACGTTCAGCTCTTTTCCCCGACGTCGCTCTGCACTCTCTCTCTTTTGTCCTCGTGTTCTCCTTTCTTCTCTCTTCGGCTCCTCCTTTCTTATCGTCGTTGGTCGAATTACCCGCCTTCCGTCTATCCTCTTTTACCACTGGCGCCCTCTGTTGCCACAAAACTCTACCTTTGTTACAGCGAGGTTTGCTTTGCTGTAACTGACAGTGTCCGTTTCGCCCAAGCATCCGTTAGTCGAGCACAGGATGCTCGATGAGATCCAGTTTTTTGGCTGAAGTGCATAGTCTTTAAACACACACTTTAACAGCAGCTATTCTTGAACATTCACGCGGTCATTTCGCTTATATTCGCTTCATAGCTCCGAGCTCCTACAATCATCCCACGTTCAATGTCTGCCAAATCGCTTTGTTTAACCATAACCTCACAAACCAATCAATTCTCTTACTGCCGTAAGCACTAAGCTTTCCTTTTTCATACCAATTTCGCTTTCTAGCGACATTAGCATGATCAGCTGAACCGGTCATGATAAACTGGTCACTCAGTTTATAGGCGAATGTTCATACATAGATAACCCCCTCCCTCCCCCCTATTTTACCGTTCATTTTTGTCACAGTTTCCTTCCTCCCCTATTCCCGTCAAGCGAATGGTCAAGCGGAATGATTTTAAAATGAAATTACCACCCTTTTGATTATTTATAAATTTAAAAATTCCTATTTTAATGAGAGTCATCAAAAACTTATTTCTTTTTAATTTTAGAGCACTTTTTAAAGTAAATGTGTACGATTAAAAAGTATTCTTATATATCTTTTATATTCCGTTTCTTGATAATTTTTTTCAGTCGCTGTCACTAGGTAGTAACCTAATCGATTTTCGCGCAATGAAGGAAGGGGCCAATCACAATCGTTCTCTTATCGACTGCACATGTCGAGTGGCAGCATAAGCACTCATTTCATGGCGATTTCGCCTCATGAAAAGTGAAAGTTATTCATTGCAGTATCTACGATGGCGGAAGCGCGCTCTAGAGTCGGTCGCAAATGCCAAACAATTCAATCAAGCTAAGAGATTGTCTGGTACGTTTGTGATCCGTGAGATGAAAGCTACCGAAGAATTGCTAGAGACGTGTTTGCTGTAGGTAACTGTCTGATCAGTTAGAATTCTTGCTGTAGGTAACTGTGCTTGAATCTGATTGGCTCTCTGTACTTCCGTTCCCGTCTTTGATTGCGATAGCTATAATACGGTATAAATCTGAAGACAATTTAAAATACACACGTATTAGCTTTATTAAAGTAATGAATCAGCGCTTCTTTTATGAGGTTTTGTACAATTTCTTTTACTTTTAATTCAATAGATCGTTACTTGCTAAGTGTGTATTTTAGTATACCAAGGCTCATACTATTCAGGATTCATTAATATTTACGGAAAATAAAGATAAAACTTATCGAAATGTTAACGCACTAGCACCATATACTTTCAGATTAATTTCTTATGCAAATTCCGAGTTATCCGTTGCTAAAATGTTGGTTAACCCGACCGCTATACTGAAAGCTGACATCTAAGCCCAGGTCTTACAGTGTAGCGGGTTTAAGATTTAGCCATCAGTGTAGCGGACCGGATAATCAACTTTTTAGCGACGGATAAACTCTGAATTTGCATAAGAAATTATACTAAAAGTATATGCTGCTAGTGCGTTAACATTTCGTTAAGTTTTATCTTTATTTTCCGTAGGTATTAACGAATCCTGAATTCGTATGAGCCTTGATATACTAAAATACACATATACCCTGGGCTTATTTCCCAGTTTGACTTTAAATGCTGCAAGTTTCCCGAAATAGATTAAATGTATCTCCTCTCCAAGAAAACATGTGGATTTTGCTAGCACACACGTTAACATGCTAACGATGAATGGACCATGTATTCTCGTGCTACACTGTTAAGTCCAAACTTAGCTGTTCGATGTGCGGGTTATATACTATTTAAACTTCTGTCTTCCGAAAATCGGCAGTCAGGGTGTTTTTGAAATCGGTGGACAAACTTCACAGTGTGATAGGTGATAACATACTGAATATTTGTTACCAAAGAAATGGATGGTCCAAAGTTCACCATTAAATCGCTACAGGGAAAAACAACTATTCCAAAGGTTCAAGGAGTCAATGGTTAACTAAAACCACACTGAAAATATCAAGGTCTAATTTACATGCTGCTTGCATGCATAATTCAACTGATAATGGATTGAGTATTTCCAATATTTTCCCCTGTATATTTTTTTAATTCAATTTTATTTTTTTCTTGTCAAGATATGTTTCTTGCTTAGGAGCTTCAAAGTTTCCAGATTTTTTCTCGCTACAAAGAGAGATCAAAGAAAATAATCCATATGAGGTGCCTAGAATCAAAACTCGCTAAGTCAATCAAAGACCAAAAAATGAATCGAAAGTGTTTTAGCCTACTGTGTAATTTTGCATTTCACATTCAATACTAACATTATTTTCTTCCTAAATACCCTTTATTCAATTGAAAATACTGCACAAAATCCAGGATTAGTTTCAATATCCGCTAGATCCAACTGACATGTCGCCATTGTTAATTTCAAAGCAAATTCCAAGTAAAATATCGAAGACGACTGCTCGGATAGCACGTGCTCTTTTGCTTTTGTTTTTTATTCGATCGCTCGAGAAACACGTGTTTCCTTCCGATCGCCTCCGATGGAAGTGACAGCTATCAAGTAATTTGAGGGATATAGACTTTTCAAGCTCTATGTAAAGTGACTGTTAAAACGAACATGAGGGATACCGCTGATAGTGATTAGGATTTTAATCTCATAAAAAAAAGGTTGAGCTTTAGATGATCTAAACTGTGCAAGCTATTCGGTCAAGGAAATTTACACTCATTCAAAGCAGGCTTATGCTGAACTTCTTTGTTTGAGCATCATGTTACTGTAATTAATATTGAAGTGTTACTGTAAATATGACATCATCAGTGCATTTTTATGAGAAAGTGAACTTTTGTGAGTGCTCTTATGTTAAAACCCATTTGTACTTGGTAATATGAACATAAAATCTTTGCAGCAGTTTTTAATGGGCAGTTCTTCCAAAGATAGATTTCTCACCGTGTGAGTATCATCTCTTCGGTCATCTTAAAAAGCACCGGAACGAAAATTTGAATCGGATGACGAAGTGAAGCAAGCTGTTCACGACTGGTTAAATTTGTCCAACAGCCGCGTATGTTTCTTTAAGGCCCTCAGCTTGTGGATATATGGGATCGATTTCTTAATGAATAAACTCGTTCAGTACTTACGCAAGTGTACGATTCTCATTTGAATACCTTTAAATTTCCAATCTCGGTTAATAGCAATTAGTTTATTCTCTCAATATAGGCTAATCTCATCTGTAATTTTGGATTGTAATTTTTACAGATTACTCTATACATATTACTTCAAAGAATCTTTTACCATGCATGTTATGGTAGTTTTTCCGACAGGCAGTTAATACGGATCAGCCTGATACGGATAGGCATATCGGAGACCATATTTCCTGAGTAGTATTGCAACTCTAATTAAAATCTTATTTTCGATAAACAATAAACCCCTCAAGAGTTAAGGATAAATTTTAAGTAATATTTGGTTTTTCGAATTATATAATGCAGAAACCAATGTAAATTTACTTTAAACTATGGCATTATAAGCTAATATATTCATTTAACCGACGCGTTGAATGAATGAAATGAAAACGTTAGAGCTGCTTTTGTCTGCTTTATTTTTTTAACGTCTACTATATCATGGGAGATTGTAAAGCGCACGTGGTGCTGATGAGAGCCGTTCTTTTCAGTCACGTGATTCCCCATTACCTTCCCCTAGGTCAATGCTTTCGCCCATTCAACGACCATCAGCAGCAGGTTTCCCGGCCATTTTGCCATCCACTTATTCCACACTGAGACCATGCAAAAGTTCAAAATGACTGTAGCCTCCGAACAACTCAAGTGAGAAGTTCCATTAAAAACTTATGGTAATTTACGTGAATAAGACAGCTTTTTTTAGAAGAGAGGTCGGAAGAATGGAGCAGGGGAGGTAAGGAAGGGTTTTTTCTTCCTTCCACAGCCTTGCAACACGTATTTTGTGTTTTATGCGCTATTACATCTAGGCTTTATTGACTTAATTTGCATCATGCCTCGTAAAGTTTGAAGAATTAAAAATAATATACAAATTTCTGACGTTTTTCAGTTTGGGTCAAATGCTTTATGTTATTTACGCAGAAATTTTCATTAATAATTAATAACAATTATCTTCTTTATATATATAGCTAAAGTCACCTAAGATTTACAAAAATCTTATTTCATCTAAAGTGAGCCAAATTCTAAATACAAATCTGACAGAGTACTTTCAATGGAAGAATTATTGTACCTTTATGTGAGGGATTTTTATATGTATTCCATTTCCAAAAAAAACCCGACGTCATTTTCGAATATGGAACACAATTGAACAATGGAAATGTGCAATGGAAACCCCTATGAACACTTCCAAATATTTTTTGCTCAATATTAAAAAAAACACTATATTATTTTTAAATATCATGCGCAGAAATTCCGATGGTCCTAAATTAGTTCTTCAGGTGATCGCCAGTGTCGTTCCTGCTACTTTTACTGACTATTTAGGTTAGCAAGGACAAGTTCTCAAGCATCATTAAAGAATGAAATTGAAGTAATTAAATTAAAAATTTTTGCTTCTTCTAAATTAATAGGCACTTTAAACAATTTTGCATAAAAAGGGAATAAAACAATTTTACATATGTTTCACAGATGTTTCTAATTTATTATCTTTATGTTTATATACACTGCCTGACCAATAAATTAGAAACATCGGTTTAGTATCCTTTAGTACTTCCATTAAACTGAATGACAGCATATATGGTTAAGCACGATTCTACGAGGTGCTGAAACGCGATCAGGTCAAGTGATGCCCATGCGTTCATCAAAGAGACTTTCAGTTGTTGTACCTGATAAAATTGACGAAAGAGAAGCTGTTGACGGACGCGTCTCTCCATCAAACCCCCAAACATGCTCTATTGGTACGTAAAGGAAAAAACGAAAACACAAACCCACTTGATGCGGATTAGTGGTTTCGTTTTTTCCTTTTCGTAGGTTTGTGTCCACAGTTTTTGGCTTGATTATTTTGTATGCGCTATTGGGTTAAGATCCGGGCTCTGTGGAGGCCAGGGTAGATGGAGGCCATAGCACTTTTATTCATGAAGGCCGTCACAATCAGGGAAAAAGTGCGACATTGCAGGATGGACTTCAACGGCAACAATGTTTACGTACTCCTTGGCCTTCAAGAAATATAAGGGGGCCAGTACCGAACCAACAAAACATACCCCCTACCAAGGTAATCCCACCAGAACCTTGAATGATGATTTATTTAACCTTTTTTGGATAATACGTGCATTATATCCAGAAGATTACGGTATAACACAATTTAAACATTGTATAGAAAGGTAAACTATTTATAATTATTTTCTTTAGTAAAAGAAAATAAATTAAATTCAAATTTTCTTCACATAATTTTTATCCATTAGCAAGAGAATCTAATGTTTTCTAGGATTTATTTTTAAATTAAACAAATATCGAATTTCACAAACGAAAGTTAATAAAGTAACCAAAGAAAATCTTCAAAGAGAGCGCAATAACAAATAGAACAGGGAAGGAATGCTCTTACCAATTGAGCTACCGCGGACATGAGTCGCCAAGCTGTTACAATATTTCCATATGGAGTATCAGTGGCTTTATTATTGTTTAACAATATTATTTATAAATATTACTTATCAATATAAATACAAAGTATCTTCTGTTTGTGTTGAATTTCATCAATTTATTTGATGGTTTCGGCTAAGAAAGATTCTCCATTTGGGAGTCGGGGGCTTGCTCTGCCGATTGAGCTGCTCGGTGGGTTCATGGAATCCATAGGGATATATTGTAATATTGCTTGGCGTTTCATGTCCGTGGTAGCTCAATTGGTAAGAGCAGTGCTAGCGACAGTCCCTGGTTGGAATCCAGGTTGCAGAATTTTTTCCTTTCCTTTTCTTTTGCTATTGAACTGTCGAATTTGGATAAACGTTAGCAATTGCGCGGTATAAGAAGTTAAACTATTCTTTTTAACATTGTAGCTATTGTTTTCTATATATAGAAGTTTTAATAATAAATTACGAAAGGCAGTGTTGCAAAAAAGGTTATTTATTAAAGAAAACGTTGTAATAACCGAATAAATGCCTCCACTTAGGCCTTGTTTAAACGGCAATACTGTATAACGCATATTAAAGAGGAAATTTCTTTATTTAATGGCAAAATTCAAAGTACCCTTCTTTAAATTTTTTCTCATAAATATTAACTATACAAAATAACACTTCTAAAAATTTCACTTCTATAAATTGCAGTATGTATATGCATTAACCGCATCGGCATTGCTACTGGCAGTCTTCCAAAACAGCACTGACTTACGCAGGAAAGATTTGTGGTTTCGCCGTTTGCGAATCCTTTGTTCTTTTTGCTTTAATCTAAAAAATACATTTCCCGAGATTAAGGTTCGGTTGTTTGAATCACTAAATCAGAATAAATTATTCTCGGGGAAGCAAGTAGGTCTTCATTTGGAAGTGTGCTATCAAAAACATCTATGAAAGTATTTTAGAAATTCCTATGTTCTTAGATTTAAACGTAATCATAAAAATAATTTCTTTTAATTTTAGTTGATATTTAACTACGCATATTTATCTTTGTAGGTTAATTTTTTCTCGCTTTATCTATCAAAACTTAAGATGAGTTTTAAATTTAAAAATTTTACATCTCCTTAGAGATGTAATCTGAAATCACTTAATCAATATTTAATGGAATATCAGAAAATAGATTTTCATTAATAAGTACTTATTAAATATTAATTTTTCATTGAATATCTAATTAAAATCTAAGGAAAATTCTAATCAAATTGATCTGATTTCATAAAATTTTCTGACTAAATTTTCTCCTCATAAAAAGATTGATCAACAGAGACTGAGAATTTTTTTTATAACTTTCCCTTATAGACTACATTTTCACATCTTGGATATATGAAAAGATCGGACTTTCGTAAATATTAGCAGCAATGTTTAGCCATAATGGCAAATTGAAAATGCCGCTAAAGAAACGGTATGCTTCAAGAAAACTCTGCTTTCTCTTGAGCTATAGAAACTTACGAAAAGTTGCTACATTCCCTAGATGGTTCAAGAAGTTTAAAGAAAGCGAGCTTTTGCTGTTTCTGTCCAGGTGGAATTAACCCTTCCCGGGGTTTTCCTTTTCCGTTCACTACTGCTGACATGTCTTTCCTCGAAACAGAGAAATTTCGTGTTTTACATTAGCTAATTATAGCAGAATAGCTTTAGTTAGCGTCGGAAAGGGCAATAATGTACCCTTCCCAGTAAGGTCCGACTTTCGGACACATTTTTTCATGACATTTACTGCTTTCGAATGAAACACAACAATGCGGATGTAATAGCATCATTTCACGTGTTTTCTATCATTCACGCAATAAATCGTTACCAAAGATCGCCACTGCTGCTGTAATTGTCTGTTGAATTCTGTGACAGTGAATATTGGGGGATAATATTATGCCAACTCAGTGAAGCGTTGAGCATTTCATGTGATAGTATCTTCAAAATTATCCAAGATCATCTTTAAATGATCCATGTTTATGCTCGATCGGTACCACATTTGTTCGATTAGAAATGCTGGTAAACTGACAGATGGGGTTACGCTGCAGTCCTTCTCCACATATGCACCTCCCAGGGCCATACGCTTTTCCCAATGATGGACGACTTGAGATGCCACTATACGAGTATAGATGCTATAGATGCCACTTTTATAGAAGTCCTCTTTTTGGCTGTTGAGGAACTGCTCCACCTCGAAGATGACTTCGTCGTTGTCTTGGAAATGCCGTCCACGACGTCTGTCATCGGACTTTACGAAACCGTTAGAATAGCAGTATTTTTCTCTAAAAAGGCTAAAAAGAAACAGTTACTAACGAAAGAACACTGCCGTAAACTCTTGCGAAAGACCATAAATAATTGACTGTGCAACATTGACAACAAGTGATTTTTAGATATGAATGCAGGATTTGTTTAAGCAATGGTGATGTAATCGTATGTTTGTGTGGACAAGAAAAGAGACGACGTTTCATCTAGATTGTTTATCACTTACTGTAAAATTTTCAGAGTATAATAATTTGGGGATGCATATTTTTTGCAGCTCCAGGAAAACTGCATTTTAAATAGTACCTTCAAAACAGAAACTTACATCGATATATTAGACTAAAATATGGAAAAATATTTGGTGGTTCTGATGACATTAGTTTCCAATATCATAACGCAAGTTGCATCGTTCCAAGTCAGTTCTTTAAATACTGCTAAGATCATCAGTTCAGCCAGACATTGCTTGCACTAGGTCCCGATGCCAGTGCGATCGAAAACATGTCGAGTGAATTAAAAAAACGTGTTTATTTGCACAAAGCCAAAACAAGAACGAATTGAAAGCAGCAGCATTACGGGAAAATTCGGGGAACATCATTAGAGGCTGTTTTTCTAAGCTTTTTTCATCCATGCCACGAAGAATGAAACCAGCTTTTTCCATCAAGGCAAAAAGCGGAGCTACCAAATAGTAATTAATATTTGTGCTGTTAATTATCGCATATTTTTTCAACGACAAAAGACTATTTCATTCTTTTTTCCGTGATTAAATTGTACTATTGTATATTAAGCATGCATGTTTTTATTCTTTCTATTAATTAATCTTTTTGGTCGTTTAGACGAGTTCATTATTTCTGTTAAACTATTCGAAGTTTGGGAAGGTTTATGGAAAAAACCTGCATGAAAAAATATCGGTTAATTCTTTCCAGGAGTTGTACATAAAATAACATGATATTATTTGATTTTTAAAATATTACTCAATGTGATACGAGTAGATCAGGTGCATTCAGTTGAGGTTTCAACATAAAATACTCTTGGTTGAATTTAAGCAAGAATTATTTAAGCATGTGTATTATATCTAGTCGTGATAGATATAAATGAAAGCCATTTTGAGACAAGAACTGAAAAGTCTAAGACTACTGATTTATCATTTATAATGTAGCATAAATGTGACTAAGTGCTACATTAGTTAGATCCACAGAGCTACATTATTCCGTCTTCTAGTTATGTTGGAGGCTGTTCAACTGGAATACGATTGCCAAACGATAATCAGATCTATAAGATAAGACCCGTTTTCGACGATGGACCAATCAAAGTATTCGCAGCTGAAACGACGTCGTTGAATATTTCATGAGAACACTTTCAGTTCGTAACTTTAAGGAAATATCGCAAAGGTTTGAAAAAGAACTTCAGTTTTCATCCTTAATTCAATAGAAGAGATTTTTCTTTGAAGCGATAACTCAATTTTTCCTCCTTAACAAGTATAAACATCTCAACGAGTCATATCTCTGCAAAGAAAATCAAAAATAGTGGAAAACACGCTGATATGAATAAATATGTAAATAACTGAAGTATAAAGATTTTTCTGGATTTTTTCTTTGCACGAAGAGATAAAAGTTAACCCATAAATCCATTATGTCCATTCCTTTTTTAATTCGAATACATTAGACAAATTTTATGATACCGGAGAGTCTAAACTTCATTGTTTGTGGAAGAGCGTAAAAAATGCAATTAGTAAAACAAATTGTTTTTTTTTTCATTCATCTTTTCCTTAATTCTAACGGATATATGTTGCATTTGATAGCATTATAAAAGTGTGTTTTCATGATAATCAGGCCAAAATTTTAATTAGATTTTTTAAGCAGCTTTTATTTGTTTTGACTTAAACTTTTTTAATTGTTTAAACATCGACTATTTCAATCTTCTTTCAGTAGTTTTTTCAAAGTTCATTTTAATGATGAATAACAGAAACTTTTAATAGTTTCAGATTATTGCATTTATAGAGATTATTGTGTAACATAATCGATGTGTATACTAAAACGATATTTATTTCACAGTTGAGCTAAGAAAATATTAAAGAAAGACAAGTGGTTTAATTTCATAGGCAATTGTGAGAGTTTATAAGGTGTTCGATTATTGTGATGATGTCCAAAAAATTCCAGAGGTTTTGGAAAACAAAAATCTTAAAGGGAAATACCTCAGGGACCTAGAGTTTAGCATTTATCTGAAAATCTATTGGTAATTTAAATACGTAAATTCTATTCGTTAAAATAATAAATATCAATTTTGAAAATTAAAAAAAAATCCTCTTTTGAAATTTGTTATTATACCATATAGCGGGTTCGGTACTTTACGGTTAACTAGGCGCTACCCTTAATTTCGCTAGTTATTTCTTATTTTATTCTCAGCTTTTTACTGTGACCAGTACAATAAAGGGAGTATACACACGCTCACTGATCAATGAATGAGAAACATCCTTGAAATATATGTAAATTTGTTTTAATTTGAGGCTAATCTAACGGTGGCTCAAAGACAATCAAACATGAGCGAGACCGCCATCGTTTAAGACGACTTTCAGAGAAACAGGACATCCATTGAATAATAGTAAAAAATGAATTTAACCAAGGCTGTTCCCGACCCGTATCTATACGAAAACTCCTGATTTCTGCACAGAACAGAAAAGTTTGTCTACATAGACGTCTGGAACGTCGTGACTGGCTGCAAAAGGACTGAAAGAAGGTTATGTGGTCTGATGAATCACAATATACGTTGTTTGTACCGCGGTTTCTATTCTCAGTGCGAAGTTTAAAACCGGTTGAAAGTCTCATTAAAGCAAGAGTTGAAATTAAAATTTTTTCTTGGTCAAATTAAAACGCTCACTCTGCTACTCAATATCTTATTTGGATACATAAAATATTACTATGCAATTAAGAACCTTGTTAATTTGCTTAAAGATGGCAATACAGCGCATGTGTATAAGCGATAATGTGTCTATAATAGCAAAGCAGGTGCTTCTGTGATTTTGATCTCTGCAACCAGACACCAGTACTAACTCTCCCAAAAGGCTCATTGCGCTTGTCAAGGCTTTTCGCAATAGCGGGAAAATGCAGTTTCAAAAATTTTTTGAGCAAAATGAATTAATTGCACCTTCATACCTAAAATAGGGTATAAGAATTCTGTTTATTGAATTAGAGAAATGAGTTTTTGATCAGGGAACTCTGGATCGGCAGGCGTATCAGTCAACGAACTGAATAAACAAAAAATTCGCCTTTTTCCTTTTTCGCTGTTTATACATCTCTTTGGTTTCATTTAAAGGAGACTGCTACCTAAAAACGCCGCTAGCACCACCATCTAGGGCCAATAATTTAACTAGCTCTGGTTATGCTGAAAACTGAAATGACTTATCATTATAATAAAATTTTGTAAACATTCCAAGGAGCTTTAGCTGTGACGTAGAAGCAATTTTATATTCGAGAATTTAAAGTCTAAAGTTATCAGTAAACATAGGAAATTCATTTTATTCTTTCCACATTTACGTCTATTTTATTGGTCAACGCAGTACAATTATTGAGTCATGGAGTTATTGAGCCTCGACAAAGCGATTTCACGTGCGCATGCCTATGTTAATAATGCTTATAAGATGAACAGAAAGTAACAGTAGTCGCATTCACGACCTCCTAACCTTTCTCACAATTTTTATCTATAGGCTCCGTGCAGATGTAAAGCTCTGGATTATTAATCTAGAGCTTTATGCAGATATAATTATAAGCACGCCAAGTGGCAGAATTGCGCAGTTTGTGTATGATAAAATTATCCTAAATTGCGTTAAATTAATCATGAACAAAATTTTAATAACCAATTGTGGAAGTTACTAAAAGTAGAAAATAACAATACTAAAAGTAGACATGCTGAAGAAAGTGCGACTACTGAAATATGCATACATGTATCATCCATATAAGACTTAAATAAATTAATTTTGTGCAGTTACGGTGTGTTATTAATTTCTACTTTTGGACTAAATTATTAAATTAAATTAAAATTAAACTTGAAAAATGGGTCTTTGGAGGATTTTTTTCACGCCATACCTCCGATATTAATAATTAGAGTAGTAAAAATAGTAAAAAAAAAATTCACGGCCTGGACTTGAACCGTAAACTCAATAGCTCAATAGTACAGATTACAAATACGCCTGCTGCCTGGTGGTAAAATTGTGGGTAAAATTAAATGGCGCCCTCTCGCTTGTGCACGGAGCTTACAATGGAATCGGGAACATTTTCTTTCGATTGATAATATTGTTTTAAAATAGAAATTGCTGACAAAGCTTGGGAATTAGAAACAACAGCAAATGTTACTTCATTTTCATTATCGGACGAAGAATCATCCAGATTTAAGTCTTGAAACTGCATCACATATTCCAAAATATCTGCATCAGTTAACTCATGAGCCAAAATAAGATTGCCATCTGCTGTAACATAAGAATAAAAATAAAAATCTTCAGGAATCACTTGAAGTTATTTCAAATTTTGCCACACTTCTTGAGGATCCACATCCTCATCATCGTCAATGGAATTGTGACATTGTTTGTTTGTTTGAAGTACTGAACAATTGTTAACACTTCTCCATCCACTCGCGGTCATTTCTACTACTTGTTAGGAGCTTTAACATAAAAGCTACTTATAAGAATGCGCCCTTGGTCTGTACGTTTATCCGGACGTCCGCCGTTTGCACGATAACTTGAAAACGGATTAACTTTTTTAAATTCTGTTTTCAGAAATATGACCATCAAAGTCTTAGTTCGGCCTTATCAACTTTTCAGAATTTTTCCTGGACCCCTTCAAGTCGAATTCACGTGCTAAAACAGTGAGTGTAAAGAATTCAAAGATACTGGCATGTCATATAACAATCGATTTGTCAAGAAAGAATATATTGTTACTTTCTGTTCATCTTTTAAGCATTACTGATTTCGGCGCGCGCACGTGAAATCGCTTTGTCGAAGTGCTCATAATCTATAAGTTTATTATGCAGGGAAAAATAGAGCTACTTATTGGTTTTATTTTACACACGATTTGAATCACCCTTCATCATTTCTATATTTTTTGAGGTAGAAGGTTGAAATTCGGAATGTAGCTTACTATGTGCATGTGCACCTTCACCATTTAGTTTGGTTTTGATTAGCCCACTAAGGTCGGAGTTTTGGGGGTGAAAATTAGAGGGGAGCAAAAGGTCTAGGTGTATTTATGCATATAAAGGAGTGAAATTCGGTATGCAGATTTCTATAAGCAAGATCTCCATTATATGAAGATTTTTTTTCCCCGAGGTATCCATGCCTTCCCGACTCGATGACGGAATGCATCGAAAAGATGGGGACTACATTGAAAAATAGTATACCAACTCTGTCTGTAATAAAGGAGCTGTAAAAATATATTTCCGGTTTTCATTTGACTGACCCTCGTGAGTAGAATAAGAATAGAGCTAATTATTGGTTTTATAATGTCAGTCCGTCCCCTTCATTATTTCTACATTTTTTTGAGGTAGAAGGTTGAAACTCGGAATGTAGCTTACTATGTGCATGTCCATCTGCACTATTTAGTTTAGTTTTGATTGGTATACGGGGGCCGGAATTACGGGGGTGGGATTCAGAGAGGGCAACATATCTATGTGCTATTTAGGTACGTAAAGGCGTAAAATCCAGTATCCAGATTCCTCTAGACAAGACCTACATTACTAGGAAGTTTAGGCCCAATTGTTCTAGTGGGATGGGATTTGCAAGGGTGGCAGTCAGCAGTCACTTGGTCCTTAGAAGTATGGCAAAATATGGCATGTGATATATCATACGTTCGGAAATGATGAGAAAGGAAAGAAGGTACGAGGTTTTTTACATTTTTTACATATTACGTTCGCGAAAATCAATTTATTGATTAAAAAAAAACTTGGGGAGAGGTAAAAAGAGCAGATGAAGGGGTAAAAATAGATGACTTGCCTTATCCTACTCGGGTGGCGGGGGGGGGGGGGGGCAATAAATTTATTTTTAAAAAAATTTTTAAATTTTTTCTGCTTCAATGCAAAAGCTCCTCCTTGGAATGTTTACAACATTTTATTTTATTAGGAGCTTTAGCATAAAAGCTACTTAAAAGAATGCGCCCTTGGTCTGTACGTTTATCCGGCCGTCCGCCGTTTGCACAATAACTTGAAAACGGATTAACTTTTTCAAATTCTGTTTTCAGAAGATGACTATCAAAGTCTTATCTCGGCCGTATCAACTTTTCAGAATTTTTCGTGGACCCCTTCAAGTCGAATTCTCGTGCTAAAACAGTGAGTGTATAGAATACCAAGATAATAGCATGTCATATAACAATCGATTTATCAAGAAGGAATACATTGTTACTTTCTGTTCATCTTTCTGTTTCGTGCGCGCACGTGAAATCGCTTTGTCGACGCATGATTGCTCAAGTGCTCATAATCTGTATTATTCAGTAGTGAAAGAATAGAGCTACTTATTGGTTTTATAATGTCTTAACTGTGTATCCCTTCTTAATTTCTACATTTTTTGAGGTAGAAGTTTGAAATTCGGAATGTAACTTCCTATGGGCTTGTCCATCTGCACTATTTAGTTTGGTTTTGATTGGTACACTGGGGTCGGAATTATGGGGGTGGGATTCAGAGAGGACAACATATCTATGTGCTATTTAGGTACGTAAAGTCGTGAAATTCAGTATATAGATTCCTCTAGGCAAGATCTACATTACTACGAAGTTTAGGCCCAGGTGTTCCATTGGGGTCGGATTTGCGGAGGTGATAGTCACGTGGTCTTTAGAACTATGCCAACATATGGCTTGTGATATATCATACGTTCGGAAATGATGAGAAAAGAAAGGAGTGATATATCATACGAGCTTTTTTACATTTTCAACATATTACGTTCGAGAAAATCAATTTTTGATTAAAAAACTTGGGGGGAGGTAAAAAGTGTAGATAAAGGAGTAAAAATAGATGACATCAGGATCTGCTACTTACTTACCCTACTCGGGGGGAGGGGGAGGGGGGATTAATTTTTTTAACAAATGTATAAAAGTATTTCTCCTTCACTGCTAAAGCTTCTCCTTGGAATGTTTACAAGATTTTATTAATACATCAATTTTCGTTGCCTTCTTTTGCTCAAAATTTAATAAAAAAATTTTAATACTCTTTCTATATTGGTTTTTTAGTGAGGATTCCAGCATCAGGAAGTTTCAACACTGCTGTACATTTGGGAGGAACATATTTTGCCTTCACATGATTAAAATGTGGATGTTTGATGTGGCCAAAACCGTTATCAAGAAGCAGAATAATTTTTCGGTTTTTAGCACATTTTCTATATATAGAAATGTGCTTATGTGATCGGTTTGTCGAGCTGTCCGTCTGTCCGTCCGTCTGTCTGTAGACAATCCCACAATTCATAGCGTTGCAATAGAAAGAGTGCATGTATAAAGAATTGCCAGAAGACACGAATTATCCTCGCATTCGGGAAAACGCGTGTTGAGAATATACATGGGTTCGGCTCTGCGCGTGCTCTAAACGTTAATGAGATGGTGCGCGTGCAGGATGCACGTGTTTGACGATTATTGAAAGGACAGTTCGGTCTCTAAATCAAGAGAATTTTTTTATTCCTAGGGTGCTTAGTATTTATTATTTTAACTTGAAAACGAATTAACTTATTCAAAGTCTGTTTTCACCAATCCATTAATATGGGACAGAGCACGAACGTACGAACGTGAGATAGCCGGAATAAGTACGTACTATAATACCACGTGCTTTAATGGTACCATTATGATACCCCCTTATAAACTTCCTATAACCAGATATGGCATGTAATATATCAAACAAATCGTCATAACATATCATGACCGAATATATAAGAGTAACTAGTGATAGCAGGTATTGGTCTAACGGCACGTGTACGTGCAAGAATGTCTCATGAATGAATATAACGCGTAAATAATGTAGTGTGAATTGTTTAGCAGTACGTATTTTAATGGTTGGTTGGTTTGGTTTGTTTGGTATTAACGTCCTTTTCAACTGCTATGGTCATTTCAGAACGGCGTTATAGGGGCCACAAATTTTGCCTCGCAAGGGTTCTTTAACGTGCAGTCGGCAAACGACTACACGGGACCAACGGCTTTACTTCCCTTCCGAAGGAAGTGCGTGATCTCAGGATTTCCCCCTGAAAAATCCTCGTCGTCCTCGGCCGGGATCGAACCCGCGTACTCGGGTATCAGAGGCGATCACGCAACCGCTGAGCCACCGAGGCCGATGTGTTTTAATGGTACCAAATGTAACTTTCATTGATAAGGTATGGCATGTAATATATCAAACAACTCGTAACAACATGTAATAAGTGAATATAACGAGTAAGTAGTGATAGTGGTTATTGGTTTAGTAGCACGTGCCCTAATTTTGCTATAGTGGTTATTTTTACCTAACCCAAATAAATAAATAAATAAATAAATAAATAAATAAATATGATACCATATGGTACCATTGGAACTTACATTGATAAGATATGGCATGTAATATATCAAACACCTCGTAACAACGTGTCATGAGTGAATATAACGAGAAAATAATGATAGTGGGAATTGATTTTGTTGCATGTGCCCTAATGGTACAATATAGCATTGTTAGAACTTTCAATGCTAAGATATGGCGTGTAATATATCATCAAACTCATTACGAGTTTTTAGATCTATTGTTATCCATAGCTTATATGTATCAAGAGCATAATGCTGTTAGGCTTAACGTTATCTAAAACTCACTACTGTTATACATATTGCTAATTAATAATAGTTAATCGCTTGCTTCAATAGTAGAAGATAACGTAGAAACACTTTAGTAATTTAATATGAAAAAATAATAGATGCTTACATACGACGCTTTAGTAATTGAGGCTCACTTCGTTTAACAATATGTGGGAATTCTTACAAATTAAAGAACTTTTATTTTTTTTAAATATATTAGGAATAACTCCCTCTCCATTTACCTTTCAGTTCTTCAAGTTTAAATTCGTTTAAATTCTCTCTAAACATTAGTTTACTTAAATAGTAATTTACAATTTAGTTTTCATTTTTATTTATTTTCTCATAAGTGTTTTAAAATGTTGATTAATTCAATATATCCATAACATGAAAATGTGCTTCCTTTATTTGCTTTGGCGGTAAAATCATTCTTGTTATTTTCATGTTCTCGTTCATTTTTTCACCCAATCAAATAAAAACAAATAGGTCATCCAGGCGTTTTAAAACGCCGTGGCTTTTTAGAACGTCCTATAATAAAAACTTTTAACTTTTCAATCCTTGATGCGTTACAGCAAAGTAGTGGTGTTAATCATTGTTTTGATATTTTTCCTCATCGGCAACGATCTTCTTTAGCAGCAAGTGTTTGGGGGGATAATAATTCATAAAAAATACTTGTTTCCTCATCATTAAAATTATCCTCTAGTTTATAATCTTGCAATACTTGTTTCATTTTTCTCACGTTTTCACCTGGAAGAAATTCCCATCCCTTTATTACTTTCTCTACAAAATTTCACCCTTTCTGGTGGCTAGTTTCGCCTGTAGTCAGCTTTGCAATAGGGTCCTTTAATTATGGACACCCTGTATGACCAGAAAAATAGTATAAAAATTCTAAAGTACGACGGTGATAATTTCATTTTTGTTATTCATAGCTGGGACGGTTGGAACCGGTTACATAAGATGCCCGTACCCTTACAGGAATGCTCCAAGCTGAAGCAGCGAAGTGTTAGATTTTTGTTGAGTGAAGCCTGGTTTTGCTTCCTGACTGTGGGAGACCACACACTAACTGTGTCACATTGGCTACCATTGAGAACTTATTGTTTGAGTGCTTTCCCCACCCTCTCGCCCGATATTCGCCCGATCTCGCATTTTCAGATTTCATACCTTTGGTTCATTGAAAGATGCAATAACAAGGAAAGTAGACGAAGATGTATGAGAGAACTCTTTGCGTGCAAGCATACCTTGAAGCGATGGCGTTGCGAGGCGGCGGCGATAGCGCTTCGGAAGTGAAAAGTTGAAAAAACACGGCGGTAACAGGGGAATGAAAATCGTTAACAGCGGTCGTCAAGGAATTGCAGTTAGAGCACTGTTATTAAGCACAAAACTTTAATTTTGTTGTACAGTTATTCGTCTCGAAATAATTTATAAGATGAGGTAAGCATCCAGGAATACTGTTTTTCTTTAAAATTATAAAGCACCGCGATACATAACCCATCACCAACGCAGTGTATTACTCTACAGCGTTGCCCTTGTTTCACATGACGCTGGCCCCGGAAAATTTACAAAGATTACCGAATTAATTAATAAAATGAAATAGTAATTTAAGGAAATGGGTTATTAATTTTTTACTGGAAGGCAATTAGCTAATTATAATAACATAATTTTAAAAACAAAATTTGTTTAGAAACTTGAGAATCCATTCAATTATCGTCTGCTGCTACTTATATTGCTTTCATGTGAAATGGATTCGTGTTTATTGTTGAATAGTGGAAGAAAGAAGTTCCGTCAAGTGCATTAAAACGCACACACCTCTTTGATTACGGCTTTAACAATGGAATCTTCGTATGGATATGTGTACTCAAATTTTTTCGTTTTCGCGGTTTATTTTGAAAGAAACAAAATTTAGTGATTTCTTATTTTGTAAGCATCAATAGTAACTTTAGATGGGTAACATACTTCAATTTGCATTACTTCCCTTGTAAGCGGATCGAGGTTCTAGAATGAGGAGGAAGTCCAGTACATGAATGGTTACGTACTCATCTAAAAAAACTTTTTTCCTGTGGAATGGACCTTTTTACCCCGAGACTTGAGCGAGACGATACGTCATCCCTATGCGGCACGAAAACGAGGCTCGAGGGAAAGCCCCTCTTCAAAATAAACATTGCTTTAAGGTTAAAAGTGCTTGTATAACAGTCTGACCAGATAAAAAATCAAAACTTTTTCAGACACTCGTTAAAAATATGATAGATTGTGCTAAATTGGCATCGTAAGAATGCCAAAATTATGCTAAAGTTATAAATTTATTATTTTTTCTTTATTACATGTATTTTTCTTACATAAACACAAAGTTTGCGCACAGAGAATTCAAAACGAGAATGCAGTTTTTTAAGTTTCGTTTTAAGGATAATTCTAACATATTCTCGGAACAATACTTTTTTATTTATAATTGCCTTCTTTAATGCTTCTTTATGTTCAGAATCTGAACTTCAGATAGAATTTTGGCAAGCATTAAATTTCAGAAAATTACTTACTCCTTTGTTAAACTTCAGAAGAAAGCAAAAGATACTAATCGAATTAAGTTTAATAATTAAGTTTAATGAATCTCCATTTTAATTGTTAATGTCGTAAATAAAGTAATTATAAATAAAATAAGTTAATAAATTAATAAAAATCACCAATTATATGTTCTGATGAAGTTTGTATGGGAACTGACATAGAACTGGGTTTGAAGAACTGGATTGAAGATATTTGATTGTTGAACTTGGATGACCATAACATGTGGTTGAAAAGCTGGTTTGAAGATATAGTTGAAGAAGTTGAAGTTATTGGATGAACCTGGTTGTTGGTGGATGATATTCTTGATGTTGTGGAATAATTTGATTTTTATTAATTTATTAATTAATTTTATTTATAATTACTTTATTTAGGACATTAACAATTAAAAAAGAGATTTATTAAATTTAATTATTAATAAATCTCTTATATAATTACTACTCGAAATTCACACATTTGTCCTGACTGAAAATGTTCCTGGGCTGATGAGGTGATTCATAGTATATTTATTTCGGATAATGTACCAGAAAATGTGGACAAGGCTTAACGGGACAATAAGGGAGAAGACAGTTCCACAAAAAATATTTTAATTTAAAAAATTGGTGGAATTGTGTCTTCTATCTTCTTGTCAGGCGATTCATAATTTTATAAAGTGTTGTTGTTCTGCTGTTCACTATGGTTGATTTTCCTTAAAAATGATAAAATTATGCTGATAAACAGTTATGCTAACCAAGATGCTAAAGGCTTATAATTTATGCCAGTTTAGCATAATTATACTAGATCTGGTCACACTGTTGTAAAACGAAGAAATGAAACACTACACGATTAGTTTAACAGTTTTGCCAAACATAAATTTTAGTACAGTAACTGAATGGCTGGGAAGATTTAATAACAGGGCATATAACGGTAATGTCATGAAAAATTATTTTTAAGAGCATGGACTTAAAATATATTCATGTGGAAAATTTTTACAGTAATTAAATTAAAACAATTGATTTCTTTTTTGGAAAAAATTGAATTTATTATTTTCGTAAAAAAATGCGATCATTTTATAAATACTCGGCATAATGAAGATTAGCATTATGAATAAGTAATTGCACATTTATATAGGCTATTATGCAAACATAAAGTGCTTTTTATTTTTCTTTATTTATCTTTAATTGTAATTGAACATTTTAAGTTAAAATTAAATTGATCTTTATTTAAACACAAAAAGCTTATTACTACTGAATTAAAAAAAAAAAAAATCATTTTTTTTATTTAGTATGTAATGCTATGTGATGATAGCAATTTTTTATTTTATGAAATGCAATTGTTATAAAGGCCAAAGCACAAAAAGTTTGTACAAAATTGAACCATAAAGTATAAAAAACCGCGACACACCGCAGATCATGGGATTTTCTTCCCTCCAGCCTCGGTTTCACTCGCGCATGGGATGACGTAATACAGGAAATCTCGTGAGCGGGCAAAAGGCCCATTAGTGGCCTTGTTAATCGTTGGCTTAGGGGTAGGTGTATTGAACTAGGGGGGGGACGGGACTAATATAAAAAATAGTAAAGTAATTATTTTGGTGCTTTATATAAACATTTGCTAAACCTATTTCCGGTTATTTATTGAATGAGCGTTGTACGCATACTTGTTTTTTTGCGATATTATAGTAAAATTAAAGAATAAATAAACTATAATGAAGACTGTTAGCCCTGGAAACGGCTTTAAGCGTTTTTTCCGGAATGCTATCTGTAGAAAATATAGACCTATGACAAATTTCCTTATAAAACAGCCTCTAAGGTTTAAAACCTAGACCTACACAGCTGACAATGCAACATAAAATCTCTCCATTTCCTAACAGCATAAAATAACTGATTATTCAGAGATTGCCTCTCGCAGGCAGACAGTGCATTAACAAAACAAGAGTTTATAACAGTGAATTTTTATGGTGTTTACTTCTATTATAATGTTATTTATAATGCAAAGAACTAATTTTTTAGATACAATTTCATGTAAAAATGCTGATAATCTGCGGGATCTATGAACACTTTATCATAGTAACACTGTCTTTAAAATAAAGGAGGCTCAAAGAAACAATAAATTATATATATAATGTATAATACTCTTTTAAAAGAAGGACCACTAAAGAGTCTTTCTATATTTTTCCTAAGAAATTCTAATAAACGTTATCAACTGAACCAGATATATATGAAACATTCGAAGACGATTAATATCAACATAAAATATAAAATTAAGAAACAGGTATTTTAAGCATAATTCTTTGATACTACTTTCTCGAGTTATAATCTAAAATTAATTTCGCCTCGCTCATCAATTAATTGCTGACAAGTGTTGGGTGAGATTTGTTGCGCACTCAAAAACGATTAACTAGCCGAATAAAACTTGTCTTTTTGCGGTAGCCCCATTGTCACCGTCGTCTCTGATGGATGACGAAATTACTTTTCTCCGCGTGAGAGCATGGTAAACAACGGAGACAGAGACAGAGTGTGGGTGGGTGTGAGGGGGCGGATGGGGTGTAAATCCTGTCGTCTACCTTTCCTTCTGAGAGGACAGCTTTAAATGAGAATACATGACACGAGTGGAGATGGGTGTCACCAAGAACCCCGCGCAAATTTAATTACTGATAAAAGTTGCGCTGACGAAGACGTCGCAAGGTTGCTTAAAATGTCGCTCCAGTAATTTCCTTATTAACGGTAACGCTTCCATAAGAAGGCTAATTCGTTACAATTTAAATGTCTGTAGGTGAAGGAAGTAATTGAAGATGCTGTAATTTTTTCATTAGTATGAATTAAAGTCGAGTGCTTTATTTGAGTTTAGATTTAACTGAAATTTATAGTGTTAATATTTTCGGTTTTTAATAAATGTAGAAAAATAATCCTTTACTTTAATAATAACGTTGTTTAATTTGATGCATAAAAATCTTTGCTTTCACTGTAAACAATGTTTTGCTTTTATCCGTACTAATGGGAATATAGTGTATAGTGGGAATATACTTATGACATTTTGGGAATCAGTTTGACATTTTCTTTTTTTCAGGGAAACTTTTTCATGCAATACGGTTTACAGTGCATTTAGACCATTTATAATTTAAAATTTGGAATTATTAGAATTTGCCAGTAATTTTACAGTTATTTTTTTACATTAAACTATAAAAGGAAGAATAAATCAATAAGCCACAAATCCGCAAAGAATAAAACCATAAAATAATTCTTTGTGGATTTTTGGTTTACGATTTTATTCTTCCTCTTATAGCTATACAGGAAGTCCTCGACTTTTCACGTTTCAACTTCCGACTTCCGCACTTAGGACATTTACAATTTCCCACCACTGCACGGCGCTTGTTTCGCACTTACGATATAAAAACTGCGATTTTTTTGACGTTTTCCTTAAAAAAATGATGTTTGGACTTACGACTCACTTTCCGGGAACCAATTTTGTCGTAAGTGCGAGGACTCCCTGTAATGTCCACAGTTTCAAGGCTTTTTTTTAATTTTTATTACTGAACTATTTAATTAACTGTTTTGTTCTTACATACAAAATGTGATAAATTATTTTAATATGTGAAAGGAGTCTAAAGACTATTAGAGCAGTGTTTCAATTACACCATCTAAAATAGCTCCTATTATCAAACTGACGTTCCAGTTTTCCGATTATTAAATTGCTAGTAACTTCGAAAATATTTCTAGGATGTCATGATGTCGGAAATAATCATATTTGGCATTTGGTTTTTTGTAATCATCATCGTTTAATAGCTTTTTAACTTGACAAAATGATAAATAATCTCGCGAGTGGTTTATCATTTCTTTATTACTGACATCCGTTGAAGCGTAAGTTAACAATAATTATTATATGAAAACTAAATTTGAAACCGCCTCTGAATTTGAACATCACTTTGCATGGTTTGTCATTTGAACATACAAATTCGAAATGATGTTAACGAATGTACACAATGAAAACGTGCTTGACTGCTGACGCCTACATATTGAATTTGAGATAATAATTCATTTAACTTTTTGCTATAATTGAAGAAGCCCAAGATTAAGCATATTTAATATGTTTAATATGACATTTCCGTCAAATTTAATATTTTAATTATAATCTACGTAAAAGTAGAAGTACCTCCTGTTACGACTACAGTAATAGTGTACATGAACCCTATCATTAATAACGTTTGAGAATACACAGTAAATTACATAAATAATGTCCACTCCTGCTTTAATATTTATTAAATTGGACCATTTTATAATTTCTAGCAGATTCCGCAAGGTTTTGACGTTTATTAGATACATCTTGTAGTAGAAACTACAAAACATTCCTGCAATGGTTAAAAAACTGCATATGAACTCACCGAACAACAGCAGATACGGCGTCTGGAAACATGCACTTTCAGCCACGCGTCCTCATAGTTGATAAAAGACGTGTGCTTTATGATAATAGAAAGCGAATAGCGCAGTGGCTTAATTAAAGGGAACCACCGAAACAAATATCCAATCTTCATGATGGATTATGTGGCTATTGGAAGCATACAGGAAATCAATGCCATAAAGTATGAGGTCCTCCCTGTCCCTGCGGGTCAACAGAACTGCTCCCAACAGTCGTTAACATGTTTCGCCATTTGGGCCTACATTGTCTTCTGCTGAGCCATCCTTGACTGATACTAGGATGTTATAAGCAGTAATATCGTTACCAGTAATTTCGGTTTTCTAATATAAAACGTATTTCGGTGACACCGATACTAAAAGTTTATTAAAATACACTTATAAATACTTTTTATCCTACATCTTGTGGTCAAAAATGGAACTGTCAACTATCATTTAGTTTTAATGGTTGTATTAGTATTGTATAAGTAAATCCACTGAACTGAACGGTTTGAATATACAGTATTAGTGTTTTCAGAATCACATAAGCGTTTGAAGTAATGTATTCTGCAAATAAATAAATAAATAAATAAACTTGTAAATTCTTTTTTATAGACATTGGATGCGCTTTTTCTGTAATTTTCTTTCAATAATAGAATGCTTCCTGAACTCTCTCCTTTCTTTCCTGCTGTTTTCTCCCCACTATTAGAAGCTTCTTAAGGGTTTATTTTAATGTCCAAAAATTGCAATATAAATTCATTATAGAATTAAATGTATTTATGTAATAAAAATAAAAATTAATTAAAAATTGAAGAAACGGCTTTATTTTATTATTAGTAGTCACTGCAATAAATTTAAATATATATTTCATGAAATCCCGTAATGTTGACAACTTTAAATGGTAAGCTTACCCACGAAATGTTAAAAGACCACGACAACGTTTCTGTACCATATGGAGTGACGACATCTAGAAAAGCAAAGCCCAGGATAGAGCACAATGGAAACTATGGAGAGACACACATCCAACAAGTGATTGATAATAATGGTTAAATATAATAATGTTGATGTGGCTAAACAATATTTTAAAATAGTATCCGAATTTAGAATAATATATATAATTTAAAAATCAACTTAGGAACAAGTTTTCTTAAAAGTTGTGCTAGGTCACAACCCCCTTTGCTTCTTACCCCTCAGTATCATTAATAAAGGCGGCTACAATTTTCATAAATTTATCCGAGAGTTAAGCTGATTGGGCATATTGCTATAATTCTTTTCGTGTTGTACCATTATATTTTTTGGACTTTAAATAATAAATGTATAATTTTAAATGCATGCATAAAATAGAATAAAAATTAGAATATAAAAGAGAAATATCATGTCAGATAAGTTTTTCTCTTTTTTATGTAAATTAAATGGATTCTAATCAGCACTTTAAAAGAATTCATCTGCATGAGGTAATTACATTCTATGAAGTAAAATAAGCCCATAGCACATTAGGGCTTACAATTCCATAGAAAATGAAATCTTTTTAATTTTTTATCGTGGAAAATGATATTTGGAAATTCATTTTAAAGGGAAAAAAAGTACTTCATTTCGTACGCACACATATAAATGAAAGAAAATTCTAATTTAGTTTGGCATTAACATCGTTGCGCTTTCTTCAGAATTGAATTCATCGATTTTCGTCCAGTATTTGCTTTGCTTTAATGGGGCAGAGCCAAACTTTGCCACAAAATGAAATTTCGATTAAATATTGAAAGACATGGACAAGTGTGGATTTTTAATCACATCTCGAACATCTAACCTATAAACATTGCCAAAAGATTCGCATTCTAATTAGAGCAACATTCACGTGCAGATCAATCAAACGGTTCTCATAAAATTTATGTAAATATTAGTTTTTAAAAGAAGAAAGAATATAGTTTTCCAAATTCCATTTAATATTTAGCACAAGACTTATTCATAACATTTTGTTCTCCTCTATGTATTCAAGAATGATGTTATCATATCACTGGTGTAACACCTGAAAAAAAGCTGAAAAACATTCATATTCCCACACAGGTTCTCCTGAAATAAATACCAGGTTTTTTTATGCACCCTTTACGTCCACAGGGACAATGGTGTCCTTTTATGTTTAACTATTTTTATGGAATACTAGAAGCGAACCCACCCGTTTGTATAATTGGGAAATAACCCATTGTTAGATTTTTTCTTTGTTGTGACAACGTCCACCGTCACTGATTTTATATAAATGATTATTTCAAAATTCCATTGAAAAACTTAATGATACTATTATTTACTTTCCAACAAATAAAAATATTACACAGTAAACCTATAACAAACAATATTTTATGCAGAGATTATTATTAAAAATTCTGAATAAGCACCGCTCTGAAGGGATATTTGACAGGTGATATTTTACATTGGGTTTCCGGTGATAATATTATCAATTATACATTCCATATTACGTATTTGCTTAAAAACTATTTGAATTATGTGGAGACATATACGAGGCCTGTCCGTCCAAAAGTATCCGGATTGAGGCTACAAAAAAAGTACAAATGCCGCACCTTTTTCCTACCCGGATCGAGCCCAACGAGATAACAAGGCCTGGAAGCGAAAAAGTCACATGACCATCGGGGTGCTAGCAACAATCCAACCTTCATTGTTTCCAACAAACGGAAAAAATTGATTGTTAATATCCAAGATGGAGACAATGAAGGTTGGATTGTTGCTAGCACCCAGATGGTCAGGTGACTTTTCCGCTTCCAGGCCTCGTTATCTCGTAGGCCTCGTACCCGGATCGTGTGACGACATTTCTGCTGATGACGTAGTGAAATTTTGCAGCTGTTAAGAGTGCTGCATGCAATTGTTGTAACACGCTAAAGCAGAACGTTTTTCTTTTCTCGTCACATGATGAAAATGACAGAAAACATTGAGCAACGACATTGCATCAAATTTTGTTTTAAAGTAGGTAAAACCGGAACGGAGTGTTATGAAATGCATAGCATTCGGGAATGATGTTATGAGCCGCACATAGGTTTTCGTATGGTTCAAAATGCGACGGCGGAGCTCTTGGCCATCCCAAAGAAGGCATTCCGTACTTGTTTCGAGCAATGGTAGAGGGTGCTTATTTTGAAAGTGACTAAACATTTATGTGAGTTCGAACCGTATTTTTTGTAATCTGAATCCGGATACTTTCTGGACAGGCCTCGTATGTCCCTTGATCGTGAAAGGGTTAATGTCTTCAGATGGTTTTTAATGTCATTCGACGGGTGACAGAGTTCATGAGAATATGAATAGTAACTAACAAGAGAATCCCTCGAACATGTATGTCACAGATTTCCACCAAATTGAAATATGTTACTCATCTGAAGCTACTATAGATGCTTGCAAAATAAGAGAGTGCGAAATTGTGTTTCTTTCAAAATAAACCGCAAAAAACGAAAAAATTTCAGCATACATTGCCATACAAGGACTCCATTGTTAAAGCGGTTAGGCTATGTGGGGTTCCCTTGTAAGTATCAGTTTCAAATTAAATTAATTATCAAAAAACAAAAAAGAAATTTGTCTATGGAAACACCCTCTTAGTACATTTGTTGTATTTAAAAAATTCTTTCAAACATTAAAAAATATGTGTGAAAACAAAACGAAAAATGATCTGATGCATAAAGAATACAAAAAATATTTAGCGTAAAATATTACATAAAAATTCAAAAATTCTATATTACGCAAAAACTAGTTAGTGACTGAGAAGGGACCTTTCAGATCGTCGATCCAGGGCGAGTCAGGGGTCAGCAACTGGCGGACCGCGGTCCAGGTCCGGACCGCGGAAGGTCAGAAACTGGACCGCCAAAAATTTTTTGAAAGTTTGTAAAAGCTATAGGAATAACCTTTTGAACTGTCGCTGATTATCACGATGCTATCGAAAATTAAAATAGAAAGTTAGTAAGAATTATGAGTTTTTTTTGTGGACCTCGATAAAAATTTTCAAAAGTATCCGGACCCCACCTAAAATTACTTGCCGACCCCTGGTCTAGAAGTTCATCTTCTCTATTCTTCCTCTCAATATTTCTTTCGTGTATTCTTTCACTTTCTGCTTTTGAAGAGAGCTCTGCTCTTGTGTGTATAGTATAAACTTGAAATTAAATTTTCGATAGTCTTCTTCGTAAATTTTTTGGTTCTGTTTCAGAGAATGAGAAATGTATGACGCAGAGATTTGATTTGTCACTTGTTTCTTTTCTAGTTGCCATTTTTGATAGCGGCCATAGTGTTCTCAGGTGTACGATAATGGTCCAAAGTTGTGAGCAGTAATAAAACTAAATTGGAGTTAATGCTCCAAACGTTTTTTTTCCATTAATATCTTTTTCAATAGTCTTTAAACAAATGATCTTTGAACGAGGAATACAGATCAGTAGTCACTTTACTATTTAGGATAAGAATGGTTTTGCACTACAGAGTGCAGATGAGGG
The DNA here is from genome assembly GCA_023313115.1 of Rhysida immarginata. Lineage (NCBI taxonomy): Eukaryota > Metazoa > Arthropoda > Chilopoda > Scolopendromorpha > Scolopendridae > Rhysida > Rhysida immarginata. The sequence continues at coordinate 1,617,713 of JAHWFO010016894.1, forward strand.
CGCATATACTAATAAAGCAATGAAGACTTTCTTATTGTGCTTCATTCTTTTCGAACAAAATATTTTACGATTCAAGACTGATAGTTAAAATATAGTTTATTGTAATCGGAACATTGGGTTGTATATTTTGTATGGCAGAACTTTTTATATCTGCTACAAATTTACCAAAACTTTTTATTCGAATAGGAGGGCTATTTCCATGTCTTTTTCTCGCACTTTCTATGGCGGCAATTTGATGCAATTCCAAACAAACCAACAAAACTGATCGCCCGTTCCGGCTCCTCTCGTTGGTGATTCGATGTTGCTCTGCCCAATAAACTCTTTTATTGACCCCGTGTTGTCCTTAATAGGATTACAGGCGTAGCAGATGAAAGAAAGAAAGGAAAAGATGGCAAAGAGATAAGCAGTTTTTCTAAAAAGTGAAAGAAGAATAATCCCTAATTGGAAAATGAAGTAAATGCAATGGCTATTCCGAGTTTTCCAAATTTAATCTTAAGTTTTATCAAGTTCGGCTTTATTTCTAATAAAGTAAAATGAGGATTTAGAAATTGTGTAGATTTAAAAAAAATAGTAATATTTCTTTGAACTCGAGTTTTCTTATCGCTTTCATCTTTTTTAAAAAAATTTGGATTCTTTATTTCGAACCCCTTTAATCCGAAAATTCGGATAACCCAAACAAGGTCATGGTGAAACTCGACCTATTCTTTATAGGCGGAAAAACGGCGGAAAATTTGGATGAAAAGCGCGCTATCCAGATTTGTTACGTCTAAACTGAGATTGCGGCTCGCCTCGAAAACAACTTCAAGATGTTAGGTCTTCATAAACAATATTTATATATATTTTAGGCTCGTGTCCGGATAATCCGTATTTTCGCTACCCGAACAGGTTCTGGACCCAATTATAAAAAAAGTTTTAAAAAAATAGTTCGGTCCGAATTACAATCGAAACTATCTACCGTTCCCGAGTTTATCTTTTTCCCGGAACCATCGTTGGTTTTCGTTGGCCCTGCGCAGCTGTAATTGAAACCATGTTAATAAAACCCGCATCCATCATTCCTCGATACATCGTTTTCCCGCACCTATCATGAATATGTTTGCTCCCAAAGGACATTTTTCCCGGACTGATCTTTTTTTTTTAGCAAGTTTGCCTAGTGCGTGAAAAAAAAAATGAAAGAGTGCTCGTGATTAAAAATCCATTGCAACACATCTTTACTTGAGTGAGCGTATGATAAAATTTGGCGTGAGAAAGTCTGGGTACAAATGAAGAAAAAAGAAATTGAAAAATTGAAGGGAAAATTCTGCGACCTGGGTTCGAACCAGGAACCTCTACTGTTATGGCCGAGGTTCCTGGTTCGAACGCAGGTCGCAGAATTTTTCCTTCCACTTTTCGATAGAAAAATCTTTACCTGATACTTGAGAGGTTTATCTCCAGTTTATAATATTAATTATTATTAAGAAAGAATCACGTGAGATATTCGCGATCAGGCTTCACGATGCAGGAAGTAGGAAAAAAGTTCTAATAAACAATTAAAAATTAATTACTTTTTTAAAAAATATATTTACATAGAAGTGGAAACTATATTCAATGTAATATAGAATACGTATAGAATATTTTATGATCACTAGTTTTCTGGTATTAAATATAACTATACCGTACTGTATAAATAGATTAAGTATTTTCATTCATTTCATGCATGATCCCGCATCTATTTTTTTCCCATATCCAACGTTTTGTTGTTTTTTTTTTACTTGTTCTCACAAAAAATAAGAATCGAGGTTCAACTGTAGACAATAGTTCGGATTAACGGGATTCTACTGTGTCAAAAAAGTAAATACATGTAATTTCTGATAGGTTTATATGAATTTACCTATACGTATTACGAATGCAAATGCCGTCCTAAGTCACCTGACCATTGTTGTCTGAGCAACAATTTTTATTTAAATCGTTCCTACAGAGGTAATATAAACTATATTGAAAAAGTGGTAACAGATAGGGCCACTATACTTCGCTGTCTTACCTAGCCAATTCGTGAATGGGCCTAACGTTTTGCTTTCAGTGTTTTGAATGAAGACTAATGAATCCTAATGTATTGGAATAAACTTTTTTCCATTACAATAAATATATTTTATACTCTTTGATGCCTTTTGAAGTCTTCATCTTATTTCTAATTTATGCGCTTGTTGAATTTCTTTATTCTTTGAAGTGCTTAATTTATTTCTACTGGTTCCTTCCTCTCTATAGTTAAGAATAATGTTCCCACCCAAAGGAGCGTTACGGGTGATGCAATAATTTTAATTTTTCGTCATACAAAATACACTCGTTTTGTGATTTTAGATACAGTACTGCGAAAAGCTTGGACGTGCCATGTGTGTAATCCTCCTGTCACATGACTATTTGATATGACAGCAGAGTAAGGAGGAAGGACGTTGTTGAATTTTAATAAACAATTATTTACTTAAATTAAATTGAAATTTACAATTAATTCGTAATAGTCAATTAAGATTGGTATCCAAAAATTAGACAAGCAAATGGTTTTTATATTGAATGAAATCACAAAATAAATCAGAATATTCTCGTGGACCGATGTCTTCTATAGAAGCGTTGACATCTACCTTCGGAAAGGTCCATGTCCTACTAGGAGGAGAGTAGGCGCTCCATCCTACGTGGGAAAATATTCGGATATTAGCAAGAAGTAAAATAATGTAAAACTTTACAAGAACTATCACTATATGCTTCTTAATCTTGCTTAGTTGTAATACTAGGACTTATCATTCGTGAAAATTAAACGTCTTTTAATGCAATGGAGGGCTTACTTTGTTAAATTATTATTAGAGGCCTCGGACCTACATACGTTCTTACGTTGGGCGGGCTCGGGCAGGTGAGCAGTGGAGCGTGTGACTGAAATGTCGGGGCTTCTCGCCATAAGGACACTCTGGATAAGTTGAATTCTTGAGTTAAGAAAAATACAAAAACATACAGAATTAATACGCTATCAAAGGTACACCACTTTCGGAGCTTCGTCGCTGCGTACACACTGTCGAGTGCATTGGATTAGTTGAGGCGTGAAACGTTTAACATTATCCGTTATAATTAAAATGACACAATAAATTTCGCTTACGTGAATTGGAGGCAGCAGAATCCCTATCGCAAGCAATACAGCGCGCGTTCGCTGGCGCCAGATCGCACGCTGCACCTTGCGCGATCTCTGAAGAGCACTCGCACGACGGATTCGGGTTTTCGTTGACAGTAGGTTGACGAAAACTTGCGTCCTCAGCTGTCGTCTCCTCAGTTATTGTCGTGGACACAACTTGACGGGGCTGTCGCTCTGGCTTAATATCGTACACCATCCCTCGAAATTCCTTTTCCTTTCAGACGAACGTTTCCATCTATCTCGCTCGTTCTGCTTTTTCTTTACAGTTCCAAATCCCTTCTCTTTAGATATTCCCTTGTCTTCATTCCGTTCCTTTCGAACATCCTCCGTTCGAAGCCAAGCACTCTGTCTTTTTTTTCTTCTCTTTTCTTCCATCTCCCCTTTGCTCTTCTCCTCTTCCATTGTCGACTCGCCCGACCTTCTTCATTTGTCGCGGGGGTCGCTTTCCTGTCTGGTGCTCCATTAAATATCTTTTCCCTCTCTCCGATTTCTTAATTTCTTTTCTTTTATTTTTGTTCGCCCGTTCTTCGACCTTAATCGCTGACACCCACACACTACACATTTGACTGTGATCGAGAGACTGGACACCCGTGCTTATATTTCATACTTCAGTTATTATAAGCCCTTATTCAGTATTACCGATGTACACGATTCTGTATAGTCGTCCATTGATAAATAAATAAAAGATTTATGTACTGTATAAAATATTTGTTTGCTTTTTTGCATCTAAAAACATTCTCATGATTCGATGCTTCGGACTGTAGATTCGAAAACTAAGTCACCTTTTTTGTTTGTTTTTTTGCTATTCTAAAACCAGATATAATAACGCATATGGTGTGATAACTTGTTGGCATGACGTACCGTTTTTTGAACTTTAAAATGCTCAAAATCTCTGAATTATCATATGTTTTTTTTGTTCAGTCCAAACAGATTATATCTATGAGGATATTTTATCATATTTTATCTGAGGATATTTTTTATGAGGATATTTTTTCATTTTATCTGTACTGTGTTTAAAGATAAAATGAAAAGAGACCTTACAGTACAACATTGTAGTTTAAAAGCGAACTAGTTTCGGCATTTAATCCCGCCTTTATCCGGGTACAAGAGAAATGGCCCAGCAGCCCTTACATAACTGAGACCAAACAGATTAGATGGAATCAAGTGTAGGTGTAATGGCATCGTTTTAAATGTATGGAAAAATAATTTTACTAAACTCAGGAATAAAATCGACATTCAATAGTCAAAACATTTAAATTAGTAATTAATAATATCTACTATTTTCTAATAAAATTTAGACGAGTTTTCTCTGAATTAAAATAAACATAATACTATTTCTGCTATAAAAACTGAAAATTAGCAAATCAAAATAATTAATGTTTAATTCTTGCAGAAGGAGCAACAACAGGAACCATATTAGGAAAATAAAAGGGGTCCGAATTAAGAGTAAAACATGGGCTTGTTCTTATAATATTTACAACAAAAAAACATTCGAAATCAAAACATTCGTCACTATCGTGCGTTCATAGACTCTTTTACCGACATATGAGTCTACAGGAAGCTATATCTATGCCTTAAATATTGCAACTAGTTATTGCTTTATTGAATATTCTACTTCCATATTTCACTTTCTAGATGGCATTAATAGTTGATTGATTGGGCTGAGGGGGAAGGGGCAATTTACCAGGAGAGGGCTACGATACCACCTTCTCGTCCATCATTGCAAGATCATTTCACGTTAATACTACATGAACAAATTACAGCTACAGTTTAACAGAATGTAGGTCTACTCAATGATCCACTTAGGAAAAAAATTTTCATTTTTTTCTTAAATACATGTATAGAATTTAAAATAAATACGCTATTTTTAAATTTGTCCTACAGGGTGTTTCAAAATTATGTACAATAAATTTAGTGACATATTCTTCTGATCAAAAGAAGACGAAAATGTTCTATAGCACTTTGTCTGGAAACGATTTATTTACGCGATACAACCAACTAAACCCGTGGCTCCAAATTACAGGAATTATTCAAAGTGCCCGCCACCAGCTCGCACGCACGCTTCGGCTCGTTGCATGAGCGACCGTATGATGTCATGGAAGAGTTCGTCGCCAGCATTACGAACGGTTTGGCATGCATTTTCAATTCGTTGTCGCAGATCCATAATGTTAGGAACTTCTGTGCTGTAGACGAACGTTTTCACATGACCCCACAGAAAAAAGTCCAAGGGATAAAAGTCGGGTGATCTTGCAAGCCAGGCTACCGGTCCACCTCGACCTATTCACCGATTCGTGTATGCAGCATTAAGGTGTGCTCGCACAACATGGCTGAAATGTGCTGGAGCGCCATCATGCATGAACCACATGTTAGATCTTATCAAAAGAGGAACATCTTCCAGTAATTCTGGCAATACATTCTGCAGAAACAAAAGATACGTTCGCCCAGTCAATCGTGGCGGCAACACATACGGGCCAATTAAGTTATTTCCGACAATTCCACACCAAATGTTCACGGAGAAACGCTCTTGATGCGCTCGAGCTCTGGTAACATGCGGGTTAGCATCTGCCCAATGGTGCTGGTTGTGAGAATTTACGATTCCTGTCCGGGTGAAGGTTGCTTCGTCCGTGAAAAGTATCTGGCTGAGACAACTAGGGTCTGCAGCATGACGACGTTGTATCCATTGGCACAATCGTTGTCGGTGTGGATAGTCCGTTGGGTTCAGTGCCTGAACCAGTCAGTTGCAGGTGGTATGGATGCAAAAGCTGACGGCGAAGAATGCGCCAAACAGATGAGTGCGGAATGTGTACCATGAAAGAAATACGACGGGTGCTTGTCTGTGGCTCATCATGTATGATGTCAATTATCACATCCTCCTCATCCGGAGAATGTGCTACAGGCCGCCCTTGTCCTGTTTGACGGCCAAAGGAACCACGCTCCCTCAAATGTCTGTCGACAGATACAAATGTTCGGTTATTTGGCAAACGTCTATTCGGAAAGCGTTCTTGGTAGAGTCTTCTTGCTTCCACAGCATTTCCGTCCGCAAGACCATACATTAGGTGCATGTCAGTGTATTCTGCACTGGAATACGTGTACATGACTTTTTTCTACGTAAATCGTAATGCGTATGTCAAAGCACGCAAACGTTCTGAAATTGATATTCCTAGTGGATGTACAGTAGTGAAACTACAGTAATGGAAACAACCGTACACAATTAATGGAACAACCCTAAAGTAGGTTTAAATGGAACAAACCACTCAACCTAGTGTTGGGTCGAAACGCTGGAACTGCTAAAATATCGTCCGCTAACTACCGTGCTTCCCTACTGTATGATATTGGATTACTCGCAAACAAATCGTTTCCAGACAAAGTGCTATAGAACATTTTCGTCTTCTTTTGACCTGAAGAATATGTCACTAAATTTATTGTACATAATTTTGAAACACCCTGTATATTCGCAAGATAATTTATATCTTTGGAAAAATAAACATTTTAAGAATATTCTTTGAATTTTGTATAATCTATAGTTTAATTAATTTTTTTTTATTTTCTAGGTAAGGAAATTAGCGAAACTATTCGACTAACTGTAAGTAGCACACTATTAAAACCTTTTCTCCCGTATATAAGTATATTTTTCATTTAAAATTATTGACGATTTACTTAAAATTAAAATTAATAAATTATTAATTAAAAGATAAATAAAACTCCATTTAATTAAAAGAAAATAAATAAAATAAATAATAGAAACAATGAAAAAAAGTCACCCAATGAAATTTTATCACAACTCCTACTCTTATATAATTAATAAATTATCCTTATTTCCTCTCTCTCTATCAAGTTATTCTAATCAAGCGATCAGCTTATTTTCTATATTCTCATATTTCACTGCCAACATACAGAATGTAACATAAAACGCTGAAATTTGTTCAGACGTTTAAAGGAAACGTTAAATTTACATTTTACTTTGTGTAAGCTTTGCTTTATACTTAGGTTGTTTAGATTATTATAACCATCAACGATAATAAAAATATTTCAAGTGACTTCTCCCAAAGCTAGAAACATCCGTGATTTTTTCTTGCAAGTTGTTATACGTTGTAATCAGTATTCTGTTAAATGTTATGCTGAATTTCCTTCGTGCTGCGTGGGTTACTTCCTTTAGTAAGCCGCGTAGGTTAGTTCTTTAGTGTAAAATACTCTACAGGGTGTTTCTAAATTATCTCCCGTATTAAACATGTTTATTACTCAAAAACTATTACAGATTTTAACGTGATTTTTTTTATTCACAAAGAAAAACTCAAAGTTTCTTAGCCTCGCGTGAGTTGATGGAACACGCGGTTGGCGCATGGTACCATTGTTGGCGCGTTGTTCCATTTTCCGCGAGACACAGTAAACAATAGCGAGTGTTCAAGAAAAAGCTTAATGCGTGTTATGGCTTGCGGAATTTAAGTCAATGATTACAGTTCAGAGAATGTTCAAAACAAAGTTTAAAAAGGATCCTCCAAATCATAGGTCAATTAAGCTATGACATGAATAATTTTTAAACATAATTATGTCACAAAAAGCTTCTTACACAGCTGGTAGACCTTCAGCGACGCCACAGAGAGTAGAAAAGGTCAGGGAGGCGTTCGATCGTAGTCCCCGTAACCAAAGACATCCGTATATGCCAAGCGGCTCGTCATCTGGATATGCCAATGACATCCGTACATAAAATAGTGAAGTACCCCCTTCGTCTTACACCTTATAAAATCCAGATGATTAATGAACTGATGCCAGATGACCGACCGAAGCGCAAGAAGCATGCTGAGGATATGCTCCAAAAATCGACAATGATCCCACCTTCCTTGAGGACATTTTGTTTTCTGATGAGGCAACATTCCATACTTCCGTAGCAGTAAACCGACACAACTGCCGCATTTGGGGCTCACAAAACCCCACGTTCTAAGGGAGCATATACGCGACAGCCCAAAAGTTAATGTTTGGTGCGGTGTAATGCATAATCGAGTAATCGGAGCTTTCTTTTTCGCTGAATACACCATTACCGCTGCAACCTACCTTAATATGCTGGAGAACTACCTGATTCCACAGGTGGAAGAACTGCAGTCTACCAACAAGATGGAGCACCTCCTCGCTGGGGCCTGCAAGTTAGGCTGTGCCTTGATACGAACTTTCCAGGACGATGGATTGGAAGGGATGGGCCAATCCTTTGGCCCCCTCGCTCACCCGATGCGAACCCTCTGAATTTTTTCTTCTGGGTATATGTGAAAGACAGAGTGTACAATACCAACGTTGATGACATTGAAACTCTCAAGAACAGAATAATTGAAACAATCGCTGAAATCACCCCCGAAATGATAGCCCGAACATGGGAGGAAATCGAGTTTCGCTTTGACGTCCTTCACGCCATAAATGGGGGCACATTGAAACTTATTAAGGCATGCTAAGAAACTTTTTGAGTTTTTCTTTGTGAATAAAAAAAATCACGTTAAAATCTGTAATAGTTTTTGAGTAATAAACATAAATAATACGGGAGATAATTTAGAAACACCCTGTATGTGGCTTCTTAAAAGAAATAACTCATGCGTGATCCAAAGACCGTTCCTGACAATGGATAAATGTAGTCCCACAATACATTCACCAGGAATATTCATTATGCTGTTCTAGAAATGATATTGTCACGGAAATCAAACGCCAACCCGATTTCCTATGTCACTCGTCCTGGATTTCCGCGTCGTGTTTTCTACAACACCAGGAGGAGGGAGGAGCTCCAGGCGACGTGTCATCAGCATCAGCACGCCTGCTCCAATAGGAGAGCAGACCAACAACGAGGAGGAAAATTCGAATATGCCAAGAAAAAGGCAGTTGGGCAAGAGTTGGTTCCCGAGGACAACGTTCGCCAGAATGGAGAGAGAACGAAGCGGGTTCATGATTTGTACTCGATTGTGAACTCTGAGGCCACGCGTAACCAGAGCACGGAGGGTGAAGAACCCCGGGCGGCGAATGGAAGTGGAAATGCGGCATCGCTCGAGTCGTGCCGTGAAGCATCTGAAGGGGAGGCTTCTTCCAGGCTACGCAGTGCAAAAACCAACGGGAACCATGAAACAAGCGAGTGCGACGTCGGAACTCAAGCGTCCGAGCAGCAGTTATTATTCGTGAATCCGACCAGTTACAACACAGTGAGTACTGAGCTTTCTGTAGGCGGAAACGCCGGGTTATTTAGAAGCTTTTTCGGGAGCTTAATTCAGCGGGAATTTCGTTCGAGCATTGCATTCGGAAACGCACGTCTGAATGGCGTTATTGCCAGTTCGTGGTCGGGCATGTCATTATATCTTTAAAGGTTTAATTAAAGAAACCCGACGTATTTCAAAGTAAAGTGCTCCATGCTTTCTTGGCCAGGAGGTGTAATTAATAAATCAACGAAGAGTATATTTCCTTGGTTAATGTAAATTATTGTCTTGTTTCAGTGGAGAGCGTATAGGGAAAGCAGCGAGCTTGTTATTGTGAACTCTTGGTGTATTCATAATTTACCAAACAGTAACTTTCTTTACCAAATCTTTCCCGCTCTCGTGTTAGTGTTTTATTTTCTTATTTATGACAAAACCTGCTGACTCCTATGAATGTTATTAAAGTTTGACAATTGTGTCTATTACCCCGTGTTAAGAATTGAACATTGACTGAGAATTTAATTAATTCTACCCGTTTTATGTGACTTACGATTTAAGCCTGGTGTCATTGGGCTATTTTGTGAAAGATTAATTTGTCAAATTTAGTTGCACCTGTGTACTTTAAAACGAATAAGGTTTTATTTATGAACAAAACAATATTGTATTGAATGATAATTTGTTTAAGGAAAAGTTAATCATAAGAAGTCGGTGTTTCAATATTGTGGTAAATTATATATATTTTTACATTGAATTTTGATTGTTGTTGTAGCCATTTTTGCAACGGTGTTATTAAGCATTTAGGTATGAAATATTTACCAATATTTATGCTGAAGTTGTATTAAGCTTTAATTACCGGCAGACATCTTTGAGTTTATTTATAATCATTTGAAATTACCAATTTGATAGTTGTTTCGGAAACTTGTTAAGATTTCGTTTAGAAATTTAGGTTAATGTGAACTATCTGCACAATCGCGCGATGGCTGAATCCGCAAACTGAATTGTCGCGTCTCCTGTAACCGGCCGAGGGGAAACCAACTGCCCCCTGTAACCAAATAGGTTGGGGTATATATCAGTTATTTGCCCCCGGAGGGGGACGTCGTAGACAGAACGCCGAAGGCGTTCGAGTAACGGAAAACAGCGACCAGCGAGGCCCGCAGGGCCGAGAGTGGGACTTGCGTTTGCGATTGTGCAGATAGTTCACATTAACCGAAATTTAAATGAAATGCTTATCTTTAATTAAGGCATGTTATGTTATAATTAGGTGTTGTGCTTATCAAGCTTATTTATTTAATTTGTTCACATTTTAATTTGCTAAAGTATAGCTAAGTATCCTGTTGATGCATATCTATTTTCATGCCAGTTGGTTATTTTGTGTTGTGCTAATAATAATATTTCCATTAAATTTTGTTTTATTTTCTATCCGCCTGTTGTTACGTGTATTACTCAATTCCACTGCGCCATTCTGCAATTATCAGAATTTTGTCCACGTGACAGATATACATTTTATTATCATATACCAAAGCAGAGGCTAAATTATATAAAATTTTACGGAATATGGAGCATGTTTAACCTCTGAAAGAGTGCGAAAATTTTTTGTGGGATTAAAAGTTTAAAGTTATTTCAATTAAGAAATGTCAGGCATCTTATAAACAGTTTAAGAAATTATATAAAAATAAAAAGACTACATATTTATTACTGTCTATAATCTTAAATTAAAAAAAATACATAAAAGTTAATTTTATTACGTGTTGCGCATAATCATTGAAAAACACATATACCTTAATTTTATTTTCTGAATAACGATAATCTATTTCTTCATTCTACCGATATTTTTGAAGGATTTAATTAAAATATTTTCATACTGAAATTCGGATTATGAAAAATAAACCATAGTATCAAACTATTCAAAGTATTACGTTGTTTCATAACTACTGGTTGATTATGACAAAAAGTACAAAAAATAACAAAAAAAATATCGGTAAAAGCCGAAGACATATATTTTTATTTAGAAAAAAATCTGCTCTCGGCAGCAAAATACTCTGTACAACGTGAATTTCTGTACAAAACTGTCGCGGTGTCAGAAGCTGGATTCAGTGGCTTAATAAATCGCTGACGTCATGAATCACAGCATATGGTTAGTGAACTTTTCCACTCAAGAAAAAATCTATGGCGAAGTATGTGAAAGTCTGATAGGGCTAGTGAATACGCAGGCTGAGAACAGGACCTGATACTCCAAGATGTTGATTTTTTGCATGAATCAATAGACACATGTGATCGTACTCCGTCATGGAAGTTTGGACATTTGTTTCTGATATCTGCAAACTGTCGTTGCTGATACGAGAAGGTCGGCACGTGGCTCATGTATTGAGGATGCTGGTGCTTTTTCCGCATCCGCTCGGTACTCCTGGAAGTGGCGATGAGTGCCCGTGATCGGCGACGTGGCCAACGATGACTGGGGAATGAGTTGAGCGGGCTCAGTCGTGTGCTCCAACTCGCGTCTCGTCGCTTCCCTTTCTACGAGCCTCTATTTTAATTGTATAGGCCAATAACACTAGTCAACACACTTTTTGGCACAAAGACCACAGATAATGTTCTTAGTAGTAATTTGTAGGTAGAATCCGAATCTGCTTTTAGATTTTTTCTATCACGTCAAGTTTCCAAGTTATGCACATCGAGATTTCTATGTTAAAGTAATGGGTGTGAAGAGAAGCGGCTACAATGTTAAATATATCCATATTTTGGGGCTGCAAGGAAATTTACCAGGCCCCAAACACTGAATGATTTAAAAATGTTTCATTGTAAAACGAGAAAGCTAGAGAAATTTAAAAATTATATTCGTTATCAGCAAAAAAAAATACTACCAAAAATCACCCACTTTCATTTTGTGCCAAGAAAAATCTTAAATTTTGTTCCCCAGTGTAATTATGAAACAACTTCATATACGAGGCTTTTTCTTTACAAGTGGCAACACGGATCTATTTTTTCTCGCTTAAAAGTAAGTTAATGGATTCGTCCATCCAACGCTCCGCACATGCCCTGCTTTGCGAACAATAGCGGCTTTCTGTGAAAAACCGGTCTAAATGTAGGAGAAAAATTGCATCGCGATCGGTCCACACAATTTGACCGAATTGCAGAAATGGTAACGGTATGAGGCCATAACGCTAGAGCGCGAAGGGAGGTTTTTCTACACTGTATCATAACGATGGATGAGCATAGGCCCAAACGTACGAGCCCAAACTGAAACGCCAGTCGAACGAATGGCGTCATTACCGATGTGCGAGCACATCCTATCATTGGGCCTCCATCTTGATTAACTGGTAGTCTTTAAGAACACCTGGTGACTGCTTTGCTGTACCGTGTTCACTCGTGGTTCCTGGTCGAATCCAGGTCGTGAAATTTTTCCTTCCTTTTTTTCCGATAACATTTTTCTGATAATATCAGGTCAGGTCCACGAAAGTCAAAAGTACTTCAGAACCCAGAAATATGAAGGTGATGGTGAATCTAGTGTACGACTGTGGCATCCGCTTCCAACTGTTCTCGAATCGCTGCATTCACGCCATCTAGAAAACAGGTACTGCTACAGGTGTACTAAGGCTACACAATGCTGAGGATTATATTGAAGGACAGTAGAGGTTTCATAAATGTACCTTTTTGTATATCGGTTGTAATTATTAGTTGCCACTAATCAAGAAAATGTCGTCCTATTTTAATCTTCGAAATCTTCGAAAATTGACTGCCGATAGAAAAAATTTAAATATGGATTGCGTTTGCTGAAATTAAAAATGTGAAATAATAAAATTAACTTGAATGTTTACGATTGAAAATTTGTTAAAATTTTTTGTTGAATATGTTTTCAAATTTCTTGACATTTACTAAGTAACTAACAATATAATAAATGAGCCCATAAAAATTATTAAGGTATACAATGTTATGTTATTAGAATAAAAACTGAAAAAACTTTGAATTATCGTAAAAAAGTAAAAATGATTAAAAGTAATATTTATAGATAAGCTTAAAAATTTTTGGAAAAAACTTTGGACAAGTGGAAGGTTGAATATGTGAATTAAGTAAACATATTATTTGTTTGTATATCTTTCTAATAACGAATGTCAATTCATTTCACGATATATTTCTATGTACTGATTTTTAAATTAATAACAAATGGTTGTAGTTTGTAAATGATGCAATTCTAAAAACTAATATATAAATATATATATATATATATATATATATATTTTAGAAAATATTAATCATTTATTAGTTAATGGAACCGGTTTTCGTTTACGTTACTAATTACAGTTAAAAATACTGAGTACATGTTTAGTACAGGGTGTAACATAAAGGTTCATCACATTTTAATCGTAAATACCTAGTAGCTGTTGGTCGCAGGTTAATGAACTGTACACCATTTGAAAGAGGGGAACGTCAAGTTTTTGTTCAATGCCGGTACATCTGGAAGACGTAGGGAAGTCCCGTTAGTTACTGTGAAGATGGCGAACCCACAACACAAAGCCTTTTTGTGGCCACCTGGATCCCCAGATCTCACTGTTTGTGACTTCTTCTTGTGGGGATGCGTAAAGGACCGTGTTTTTATGCCCCCTTTCCGGAAAATCTGGAGGAGCTAAAAACTCGAATAAGACAGCCGCCATTCGTGAAGTGATTCCCAGACTTAGATATGGGAGACAGTATGATTATCGGCCAGATGTGTGCCGTGCAGCAGGAGGAGGAGATATCGAACACTTATATACAAAACTTAAGTTTATTACAAACATTTCAATAGGTCGCCCTTCTCTGTATCTTCATTTTTTTAAAAAATATACATTTCTGAAATGTGATGAACCTTTCTGTTACACTCTGTATTTTTATCCAAGGCAAGTAGAGCTGTATCAAGTCATTCATTAAGTTCATTTTAATATAAATCGTTTTCATTTTAATATAATTTAAAATCGTATACCAAATGATTTCATCATAATCGTTACTTTCTATGTTTACATAATTTAAGCTTTCTCTTTATGTATTTTCGTCAATATTGGTTTTTTTTCAATATTGGGTTTACTGTATAGTTAGGCGAAATATTACTTATACCTTTTAAGAAGCTGCGAACAACCAAAGAAGAAAAGAAAAAAGTAAAACAATGGAGCATTTTACAAATTTTTTTTATTGTTGTATTCATCTTGTTTAAAAATATTTTTCTGTTTTTCAATGTCCTCGGCCAATCCGTTGTCCTCCTTCCTTTTCTTTTGATGGATGGCTTTTGTTGACGCCAATCTTCTTTAATTATATTCCAGAGTGAATAGCAAAAGCGTGAAATCATTGCTTTTCTCTGGTTTTTTTTTATCGCTTTTTTATGATAAAGATTTATGGGTTCAGTTTTGAGCGAGGAAATCATTCGTGTTTCAAAAGGAAAGATAAAAAATAAGAATGTTTCCCCTTAACTCGAAATGAATTACCGTTGTGAAGTAGGTAGGAGAAATTTTTTCTTCTTTTTTTTCCCATCTTTTATCGGTGTCGTCGCAGCGTGTGAAGAAGTGAAGATCTCATTCGTGATTCCGAGGTGCGACTAATCAACGACAGACACCTCCTTATGGGGAAGAAAAAGTTTTATTAAGTTTTCATATTGCATTCCATTTCCTTTTCATTTCAAATTTGAAATTCAATCTGCAAGTGATATGAGGTAGAAATGGATCGTGGTTATTTATTGTAGTTTCTTTCTGCCGTCTACTTTTCTCTCTTTCTTTTCTTCATTTTCGATTCAGATGTTTTTTTTCCCTCCTCCTTTCGATCGACTTCGGTTCCTCTTTTGTTTCTGTGGAGGGTTCTTAAACAATACATTTCACTCGAGAGGCCGAAGCTTTAAATACTTTTTAACCTTCTCGTCTTCTGACGTACTCCCTTTTCTTCTCCCTCTCTAGGGGGTATCGAAGAAAGCAAAGGAAAGAATGTCTCTTCCTCCGACTTACTTGCCTCATGAGGATTAAGAAAGAAAATGGAGAAAGAGCAGGAAAAATCCGAAAACAAATAATCACCATCATTTTTGATCAAAGAGTTTTCTCCGCTCTACTTGAACTTCTTTCTCCAACTTTTGAGATAAATTCTTTTTCCACCAAATTCAAAGTCCGAAAGATAAAGAGTAAATGGAACTTTCCATCGAGAGCTCAGGACACTTTAAGAAGAAAGTTATTGAACTCCTGGATTGAGAAATAAAACGTATTAACTGACATTAGCTTGATAATAAAAAGTTACTTTATTTAGATACAAGAAATCGACATAACGTAGAATTAACGACTAGTTTATATCCGGGAAGCTATTCAAAAATTCTGCCTCAGTTTTAAAAATAGTTTTAAAAATTCTGCTTCAGTTACTGTCTAAATATATTGTAACAGTTTTTGTTTTTTTTTTACAAAATGTCAAATATCAATATCTGATAATATTTTAAAATAATTTAAACGTAGCCTAATCCAAAATTACATTACTTTTAATTTTAGAAAATATTCGTTGGATATAACGGGCGACATTTATAACTTTTAATACAAATTATTTAAGATTATGTTATGTAATTATAAAAATTTTATATTAAAATTACTTAATATTTTAACTTCATAAAACGGTTCCATATTCGCATTGGTTTGGAGGCTTAATTTCTTGTTGGATATATCATCTCCCAACGTTTTTAAAAAAAGGATTTTGTATAATTAAAGATATGCTTCATCATACATAAAACAAACTTCATCACCCAATGCTGGTAGAACGACTGCAAGAAACTACTATATTTCCTAATAAAATATAAAATATGTTTATTGACTCAAATAAAATACCTGGAATCTTTCATCTAAAAAGTACGCCTAAAAGGTATGAAAAAGTTTATTTTTTCTGTAAGACTGAACTAAGGTGGCTTAATTGTTACATACAGTGTAGGCGTGAACTGTTTTCAGTTTGTTTATATCTTGTTGGTTTTGTTAGTCGATTAAATTTATGCTCTGCGATGTTATGGATAGAAATACCGAAGAGAGAGTTTGCATCCATTTTTTGTGTTGCCAGCGAAATTTCTTCTGCTAAAGCATTGAAAAAGTTCAGATTTGTGGTAGAACAATTCAAATTCCATGATAATGCGCCGTCTCACACATCTTCTCTTGTACTAGAACAAAAACCATCGAATGCTATTGACTAAGCACCATATCTGCCAGATATGCCCCAGTCTGACTTTTTCCTGTTTACCACAATCAACGACCACTTCGTGGAAGATTTGAGCCCATAAAACAAAATTCGCAGAAGATGCTGAGGGCTATAGTAGAATGTGCCTATAAGATATGTTTCGACGACTAGATTAAACGTCGTCTAATTTAGCCTGCGGATTATGCAATTATATACGCGAAATTAGCACATATAAAAATTTATCTCCGTCAGAGATAGGGACTCCCCTATTCTTCCAATTACAAACATGTACCGCATTCAGTTATGAATAAAACCCCTCTCTCTTAGGATATTGATGGGTTTTTTTTTAAATTTTCTACTGAACCATTCATCCGATTTGATGAACTTCTTTTAATGTTCATAATTTCATGCTCTGCAATCATCTGTTACCGTCTGCAAGATGCAATTTATATTTAGCTTAATTTGCATATTCAGAATCTGCCCATATTCATGTACTATGGTGCTGCTAATGAGAATCCTGCAGCTCTGCTTTATCAGGACAGACATCCAAACACCAGACATCCACCAATACGAACCCTTATATCTGTCATCTGTCAGTTCCTTGAAATTGCCTGTGTTGTACAACACCCAAGAACATGTCGCCGACACCCATCTCGGACACTAATGGACGTACACGCGCCTAAATTGGAACGATTAACGGGCTGTCCGCTCCCAGTGAACTGTCCTAGTTTCGTGCAGATAGGTGGCATAGGAGCCCAGTTGCCAACAAAAGTAAACATGTGACAAATAATTGTTAACCGCTTATAAAGAGAAGGTAAAACTTGCATCATTAGATTATAAATTAAAAAAGACGAACTTTTAAGTGACACTTTAATCAATAAAATCAAATGTATTGGCGACGGCTGTTTTGGTTTTTAATCTTAACCTGAATATTATCAATTGTTAAATATTTATTCTGTTCCTTAATAATCTTCATATTATCCTAGAAAATTGTATAATTCACAATGCAAAATCTTGTTTCTTTCGTGACACTTATTTTTAACTCATCTAAATCATGCTCAGTTTTTCATTAAATTCCATCTTTTTACTCTTCAATTTTTTTAAAAAAACGAAATCGCCAATTCATTTGATTTTATTGATTAAAATATCACTTAAAAGTTCGTCTTCTTTTTAATTTAATCAAATGTTTACAAGTAGAAATGATTCCTTTTGTTGGCATTAACAGATTCTTAAATTCTATGATAGCTATCAAGTAATTTGAAGGGTATAGACTTTTCGATCACCCTGCATAATTGCTGCTTTTGTTTCGTATTCATATCTCATTTAGTTTGGACATCTATAATTGTTGACCTCCATATAATTAGCATAGTTATATGGTTATCATTCCATTTAGTATTGGATTGTTAAAGGTATCTGAATAAGATTCTCTATAGATTGCCAATTGTTTTATTGTGGGATATATTCTCTATTCTCGCCAGCTTCTGGTTTCTTGAAGTGAACTCAATTGTTTTATTGTGGGATATTTTTCATTGTTTTTTTTCTTTCAATTTAATGTGTACTTTTCGAACGAAATTAATTCATATTCTATACGCTGAATATACACTGAACAATTGTCAAGTATGTTTCCTTGGCTGTTCTACAGAGATTTCTTTACTTTTGGATCAATATTTCTTTATTTTAGCTTTCCCAAAACACTGATTTTTTTTCCACAAAGGCTAACTTTTGACTCCTTTATGCTCAAAAATTTAAGAGCAGCTCTCCGTTGTCACCGAGCGCTATTCTCTTATTTTTTAACATGGGAAGACGATTTAAAAAGACCCTCGTAAGAGTTCTTTGACTGATATCAGCTAAGTGAATGAAAATTCAGCAAATATTGTGGTTTCCTCTTTCCATCGGTTTAAGTTTTATATCTGTTCAATTTAAATTAGATTATAAAAGTGGTAACTGTGTGTTATTAGTAAGGTAGTGAACATTATAGTCTGATAGCCTAGCTTTTTATGGCAAACGGCTTGACACCTCACAGGAATCAGTTAATTTCTCTTCAAGAAAAACGCACGCGGAAATGCATTATATACGAAGGTAGCACAGAAAGCAATGCACCACAATTTTTTTCTCCGATCCCCAACAATGGTACGAATGCGAAACTGGAGATATGCATTCTTTGAAGTTTTCGGAGTGCGCGCGCAAAGTTTCCGTTTCTTCCGACAGATAGCCTACGTGCAGCAATGGAACAACATGGCGTCTGTAAGTGGTGAACGTTACAAGCAGCGTGTCGTCATTGAATTTCCCATTGTGGAGCAAGAAACGGTTGGAAACATTCACAAACGTTTATGTGGATTTATGGAGCATCAGCAGTCGACAGAAGTACGGTTAGTCGCTGGGCATAGAGGGTGAGACCCAAGGTGATCTAGAATACAAGGTGGGGGTCAGTTTGCCGGAAGTAGTAAAAATTGCCTTACTGCGCAAGCGTATTTTGACGTCACTAGCATACATCGAAACCTATACCCGCTAAATCGAAACCTCAACAGAAACTAAAACATGGCGGCAATGAAAGCAGTCGCCACACTTGACGACTCGTTCATTTCCTTCACAATTCTCATTCTTTATACTATATATTTTAATTAAATAATAATGCCATTATATGAAGGGACTTACGTAATTTATAATTATTGTAAAATGTACTTAGGTATTATCTTTTTAATGTGAACACAGGGTTGATGTTAACTATCAGCACATCGCGCGATAACTGATCATGCGACCAAGGTAAGTGAAATTTACTGAGACTAAATAGAAAAAGGGTTATATATCAGTTCGTTAGAAGGGGAGTGGGTGTCTTTAAAATGTAAAATCATTTACCTTGGTCTCATGTTCACTCATCGCGCAATGTGCGGATAGTTAAGCGAACACGATAACGTATTTCTCATTATCATTAGGCCTAGTTATCATTCCTCGTTAAGATTCGTCGGAACCGTTGGCAGTTAAGAGACAGATGATAATTTCGATATTATTTCTTAATAACTTTATTTATGCAGGCATTAGGAAATTTTAATTTATAAAATAGTAAGTTTACAAATAAACGTTTCTTCAGAAATCAACGTAAGAGTTTTGTTTTTTTACGTGAAAACGTTTTCTTTTGTGACCAGAATAATAGCTACCGCACACGCCGGAAGTAAAGCCATAAGTCATCCCCTGACGTCACAATACGCATGCGCGTTAAGCACTTCTGACAAACTGGACCTACCTGTTATTCTAGATTACCTTGGGTGAGACCATTAGAATGCGGTTCGGCAAAGCTTCAAGATGTGCCGCGGTCGGGGCGGCTATCCTCGACTGTCGCACCTGACAAGATGCAGCGTGCTGATCCGCTCATACGTCAGGACCGACGCAGAACGACTCGGCAGTTGGCGCTGGAGCTGTCAATCAGCAAAGGAAGTGTGGGTGAAATCATCCGTGATCTTGATTACACAAAAACGTGTTCACGATGGGTTCCCGGATGTCTTACGGAGGAACACAAAGCTCTGAGAAAAAACGTTTCTTCTGAGTTGCTGCAACGTTTTGAAGCTGAGCGGGAAGCCTTCTTATCCCAGATTGTGACAGTTGATGAAACCTGGGTGCACCATTTTGAGCCCGAAACAAAACGACAATCGATGGAATGGCGTCATCCGCATTCTCCACAGAAGAAAAAATTCATAGCAACTGTTTCTGCTATTAAGGTCATGATCACTGTGTTTTGGGACTGTGATGGTGTCATACTCATTGATGTGATGCCGAGAGGCAGCACGATTAATTCTGAGGCATATGTGAACACATTAGCCAAACTCAAGAAGCGCTTCCAGCGACTTGGACGCCATAACAACCCAGCTGATTGTTTGCTTCAACACGATAGCGCTCGTCCTCACACGATAGTGCTCGTCCACGAAGCAGGGTTCGGACAGTGTTACCCCATCCACCCTACAGCCCTGACGTAGCGCCCTTAGACTTTCACTTGTTTGGGACATTGAAGAATGCCATTCGTGGAAGACGACCACTCTTTCACGGCTGAAGGCTGCAATACGATACGAAACGAAGAGAGACGAGATTACATACAGGAAATTCGCAAAGTAAAAGTACAGTTACGAGTAAATGGCGCGTGCCAGAGAAGAGTTAGTAAAAATCCCAGAATTCCATGCCAATTTATTTTGAAACCACGTAGAAATAATTTGGTTTCTTTGAGAAGTCGAACTTGTACAGTATACACTGAGTTGCCACTTTATTAGGGACACCTCACAAAACATGCAAATTGAATGACTGCCTCATTTGCATGTCACATAATCACAAATCGCGGTATAAATATCCTGAAGCAACCTTTCTACTGTTAGTTATGTGTGAAAACATAGGAAAAGCTGGGGGGAGGGAACATATTTTGTCTCTTTAATTAATGACTAGAGGCAAGGCAGGCAGGCTTACAGCCTGTGAAATTTGTCTTGAGGATTATAGGTATTCTTGGAAGAAATGGATACATTTAAATAATTGCCTTTGAGAATCATTCCATTTTATATTGGTGTGTCTTAACTAATTCATTACCTCTTTTCTGGAATTCAATGACATTCATCCATGCCGCCACCTTCCCAGCACCGAGTTTTTAGTCAGGTTGTCGACAAATGCCCTCAATTTCAACCAAAGACTGTCGCGACGATGTCGGGTCCATGCATCGAAGTTTTGTATGGAGCCAGCTGTTCTTTTATTTGAGTCTAATTTGGATTGCATGTAAATGTGATGAAAAGATCTGCTTTCCCGAACTTGGGCACCATGGCCATTGCATCCTGGTAGTTTTGCTGCAATGCGCGTTTGCTCCATGGCGTAGGTAGAACAAGACCTTTCCTGCTTTCATATTAAAGTTATCAGCCTGATTGTGAACGAAATCCATTAAGCCAAGTGGTAAGCCTCCACTCTCAAAGTCTTCTTTCACCCATTGTAGCCGGTCTCCTTCAATCTGTAAAACGCGTCCACAATATACTGCTGAGTAAGTTTCCCTTTCCTACAGTTTGTAGGAGTAGAAGGCTAACATGCCGACTTTCGTCGCTTCAGTGCTCCTGAATTTCATCTTCCAGCATTCTTCTCCATGAAGAAACAGCAACGGGTAAGTCATTGGATCACAGTTCGGACTCAAAATCGACATATGTTGTCAGTTGTTCCCCTCGCTTGGATAGACGCATAAATCTCGCCCAAATGGTGGTTGGTTCTCCATCGTCAGTTTCAAACGCTGCCGCTACTTCATTGACAGTTGGTAAATTATATCTTCTGGGATCGTTCTGTATTATCCACATTTGAATGTTTCCTGTGGAACGGCCACAGGAATCCATCATCTTGTACGCGTGCAAAAGGGTTGATGTGTTTATGATATTCCTGTGAAATTTATGTTTTGAGGATCATAATGTATACGTTGAAAGTTCGAAGGCAAAAGAAACTCGTGCACCGGTATATCCGATTCTGTCGAGTTATAAACAAAAAAGAATTGGTATAGCCACAAAGGCATTGATGATATGACCATTAGATTAGGCTTACATTAATCTTACTCACAAAACAAAAATGCTGTGTAGTGTTTTCTACATTTGAGCATCATTTCATTTACCTTGGAAATATACGTCATTGTTAATGTACAAATAGATACATGCTAATTATCTTAGAAAATTTCACGGAATACACATGTTAAAATACAATTATTAGGAGGATCATTTGAGAAAATTTTTCCTTGCTTGGAACACGATCTGAACTGAAATCTAAAAGTCTGCTTTGTTTACTCGAGGCATGTAAACAAAGCAGAGTGAACAATTGTTGTGAGCTCCGCTTCCGCAATGGCAAGCCAGGCCATAGCCTACATTGGCTGCGTTCGGAGAACAGCCACTTTTTCCACTATTTCCACTTTGTCGTTCGAGAAACCACCACCAGTGAATTCACGGCGTTCGGAATTGCACGGAGAATTCACTTTTTCCTCGTTTTTCTTTCCACTTGTCTCTCTCGCCAAAAACTAGTGGAAAAAGTGAAATTGACGTTGGATGGCGACGGCCAATCAAATTTAGAGTAAAACTAAAACCAGATTGAGTTGTAATAAAATTTGCAAATTACAGAAATATATGGTAAAATGTTAAAAAATGTCTCACAAAGTAAATTATTAAAATATATACTTTATTTAGATAAAATAAATTACTATAGGCTTTTTTATGAACTAGATATGCTCATAATTTATCTTCATTTTGCTAATTTAATTTTTTCCATTTTAATTTCGCACGACTAGTGTTTCAATATTCCACATTTTTATTTCATTTTATTTTATTTATAAATTATTTTAAAACGAATTTTCAATGAAAAAATTTTCTATGCATTTCAAAACAGCAGAATATTTTCTTCTTCCTCTCCCTCACCGTGGGTGTCTCATATTTGCTCATTTAACTCAGAATTCATATGATTTTGAGAAAATAAAGTTCTGAAAGACGATCAGGCGAGCTCACTTTCTCCATATTGGATAATCCACCAATATCACCGAGAATTCACTGAGGCATTCGAGACATACGTAAATTCTCGAATTCTCTCGTGTTTCACGGAGAATTCTCTGATTCTCGAGAAATTCACCAGAGGCTGTTCACCGAACGCACCCAATGATAGAGAAAGCCTGCCCATCGGCCTTCAAACGGTGTCCGCAAAAATCTAGACGCAAACATCAGGATTCAGCACCGCTTAGCGAGACAAAATTTAATGCTGCTCTAATCGCTTATGCTGTTAAGTTATGAAAAATGTTAAAATTGAATCAGGCTTTATAATAATGTACTTCATGGTTTTTTTTATTTGTCGCGGTCTGAATGAACAAATGTAAGGTAAGAAGCGACTGAAGCAATGCTAAATTTTGTCGCTAGGCAGTGCCAGAAACCTGATGTTTGATAAAGGTCTATATACACTGAGTGAGCATATTATTATGACCACCTGACATGTTTATGCAAATGCGCGCACGGACGTCGCCACAATATTGCTAGCGGGCCAGACCAATATAAAAAGGGAAGCTGAGTGTCGTCGACAAAGTAGACGTGTTCCATTCTTCAACTATGGGTAAACGACGCGATTTAACAGCCTTCGAACGCGGGATGATTGTAGATGCTCGGAGCTATGGAGCGAGTATCAGCGAAACAGCAGCATTCGTTAAAGTATTTAAAGACTGGACGGTTAGCCGGAAGACGGGGTCTGAACGTTCGCGTTGTAGCCGCCCGCGGATGGTTGATGAACGGAGACTGTTACGACTGGTAAAGGATAACAGAAGGGCAACTGTGCTTCAAATCACTGCTGACCTTAATCAGGGGTCCTCCAAGACGGTCTCTGAATGCACTGTCCGTCGCTCACTGCATCGCATGGGATACGGAAGCCAAAGACCTGTCCGCACACCTTTGCTGTCTGCAGCCAACAAGCGGAAACGACTCCAATTCGCTCAGGAGCACAAGGACTGGACTATCGAGCAGTGGAAACAAATCATGTGGTCTGACGAATCACGATTCCAGTTACATCATGCAGACGGCCGCGTGAGAATCTGGCGGAAACAGCACGCCTGAGTACAACACTTCAGGCCGGTGCGAGCAGTGTTATGGTCTGGGGAATGTTTTCCTGGCATGCGTTGGGTCCGTTGATACGTGTTGAGCAACGTCAGGATGGCACAGCATACCTCCGTATCGTCGCTGTTCAAGTCCACCCTGTCATGTTGATGGCGTACCCCAATGGAGATGGCTACTTCCAGCAAGACAATGCGCCATGCCACAGAGCTCGTATTGTGCAGGAGTGGTTCCAGGAACATGAGGGGGACTTTACCTTACTTCGGTGGCCCCCACAATCCCCAGATCTCACTCCAATTGAGCATTTGTGAAACGAAGTCGAACGAACCATCAGACGGCTGGATCCACCACCGTCCAATCTCGCACAATTAGACAGTGCTATCCAATAGGCATGGTGTCAGATTCCTCCCACCAACTTCCAACATCTAGTGGATCAATGCCACGAAGAACCACCGCAGTAATAAAGGCAAACGGTGGCCCAACGAGATACTGACAGGGTGGTCTTAATAATATGCTCACTCAGTGTATATAGAGCTTTAGATGTTTGTGTGTAGATTTTTGCGGACACAATTGAACAATGGAAGAAGGCTGATGGTCAGGCTTTTTCATATTATTGTAGGCTATGGCTAGGCCAACACCACTTAGACAGAAGACCTGATAACGAAAACGTCATACATTGTTAAATAATCATTAGTCGACCAAATGTAGAAATAGGATTAACAATGGTCGACTAAAGATGTTGTAACAATGTATGACATTTCCATTATCAGGCCTCCTGTCGTGACCACCGAGAGACAAGCCTGATCGCGGAAACGTCATACATTGTTAATCCGCAGCCGACGAGAAAGACAGGCCGCGGCACTGAAAAGTCACCTGACCATAGTGGTCTGAGCAACAATCCAACTTTCATTGTCTCCATCTTGAATTCTAACAATCAGTGTTTTTTCGTTTGTTAGAAACAATGAAGGTTGGATTGTTACTCGGAGTAGTAAGAAGGTTCTAGGAGGTGTTGGCCAGGGATGTTAACAAAGCAGAGTGAACAATTGTTGTTAGTTCCGCCTCGTGTACCACATCAGACTTTACAGAAAAAAAGAAAAGATTTTGTTGATTGTTTTTTTTTTTCGTTTTATAGTTTGTGATAAATCCTCCAAATTTTTATAATTCAAATGAATTTTGTTGTCTTTCTTACATGAAAAAGGGCTTTGTACAAAAAAATCACAGTAACGACTTTTTTGTTACTACTTTACTAAAAAATACTAGGAAAAAATCCTGTTTTAAAAAACATGCTGACCTTTAATCGAATTCACTCCGCCATTTTAGCGGCAATACATCAATTTTATGGACATAAAGTCATGACAATTTCGTCGCCGTCTCTCCCATCCACCCTCACTTTTCAGCCGCCGCCTCTTGAAGTCTTTTTCAGAATTCCTCCTCGTTCGATGATATTCCATCTTCCGTGAGGCAGAAATGCCACTAAAAACGCCATCTAATCGCGAGTGTAGAAAGAATTTCGAGCCTGTAAATCACACGTTCCATTGTTGCGGCTTCTATAGACGGAGGGAAACATCGACACCCAAGGACACTGAACCTGCAATGGAACCTTTAGAGAAACTCAGAAAAAAAAGAGGGAGAGAATGAGACGAACGATCATAAATCTTCCATTGACGCACTCTTCTTAAATGAATGTCTTTTCTCAGAATTTAAAAATTGTTTTCTGTTTTTTTTTATCAATTTCGTTAGACAATTGACTTCTTAGAATTGTTGTCAAATCATATTCTATGAACACTGAAAACAGTATTATCTCTCTTATTAGTAGGAGATAAGGTAAATTCTCTTTTAAAATATCATTACTAACGTTTTTTATAGTTTTCAGTGATGTACCTCCTAATGTAATCTAATTTGATGAATATGCGTCGTTCGGGACTGGAATAGTGAAATTCCTGAGCAATAAAGGAAACTTTATAATCTAATTTTTCACTATTAAAAAAGAAATGAATAAATGCTAAATTGAAAACTAGTTAAGTGTTTAATATTAAATTTAAATGTGGTCAGTCTCCTTTTAATGGGGAAAATCGTAAAATTAATAAAAACAAAAAAATAAATAATAAATAAAGTCACCAATCTTGAAAAACGATGAAGAAACTTGTGAGATGGTAGAAAACTCAAAGGATGTAGTTTATTGAAGATGTTGTTGATAGCAGAAATAAACCCAGTCTATTGAGGATGTAGATGAAGTCTTGTGAAGAAAATGTTGATAGTGGAAAACGATAATCTTGAAGGAAGTGTTGGTTTTGAAATACAGATGAAATTTTGAAGAGGGGGATCCAAATATTTGGGATAAAAAATGTTTTCGAGAATATTTCTCATTATCAGTAGGATAGAATATTTTTGAATGGTGAAAACAGTTGAAATAAGAAATATTCTCGAAAACGTTTTTTACCCCAAATATTTGGATCACCCTCTTCAAAATTTCATGTGTATTTCAAAACCAACACTTCCTTCAAGATTATCGTTTTCCACTATCAACATTATCTTCACAAGACTTCATCTACATCCTCAATAGACTGGGTTTATTTCTGCTATCAACAACATCTTCAATAGACTACATACTTTGAGTTTTCTTCCATCTCACAAGTTTCTTCATCGTTTTTCAAGATTGGTGTCTTTATTTATTATTTATTTTTTTGTTTTTATTAATTTTACGATTTTCCCCATTAAAAGGAGACTGATCACATTTAAATTTAAAATTAATCATTTAAACTCCTTAGATCAATAAGTGTTTAATATTTAAATTTTCAAACAATTACTTAAATTTTTAATTAAATTTCTGCATCAGCATCTTTCGTGACTCTTAAAAAATACTATTGTAGATCTGAAAATAACAGAAAATTTGAAAATGCAATAAAATGCAAATTATAAACAGTTATACGTTTTGCACAGAAATGTGTAGAAAGAACTGGGAATTTTGGTTCATAATGAATAAACTTACCATTATAGAGAGCACATAAGGTTTTACTTCCCCCATTACCCCTCTGACCACTCAGTGACACCGTTTGGAATCTGATGGCAACTAAACGGCGGTATTTAAGCAAAATCCCTGACTGATATCCGACATACCTGTGTTAGGTTTGGTTTGGTTTGTTTGGTATTAACGTCCTTTTCAACTGCTACAACTTTTATTTAAACTAATATAGAAATTCGTAAGTAATTGATACAGATAAAGTTGTAAGCTAGAAATTCTACTAACAAGTAGAAAATTCTTTCGTAACAGAGTTTACAGTTTCCTTTACTTTTCGTAATTTGTAAATTAAACGCGGAATTGGTCATTTCAGTTCGGCGTTATAGGGGCCGCAAATCTTGCCTCCCAAGGGTTCTTTAACGTGCAGTCGGCAAACGACTACACCGGATCAACGGGCTTTACTTCCCTTCCGAATGAAGTGCGTGATTTCAGGATTTTCCCCCTGAAAAAAATCCTCGTCGTCCTCGGGCATCAGAGGCGATCACGCAACCACTGAGCCACGGAGGCCGATATACCATTATTAAGGTGCTCGGTAAGTGCTACTGCTACGCAAAACGTAAGCATTTTGTCTTTGCATAATAAAGCGCTGTTAATTAAATACAGTAGAACCCCGTTAACACGTACCCGCTTAATACGTGTTTCCCTTTGGTCCCGTCCCTAAGAGAGTCTTTTCTATGTATATACAACCTGCTAATACGCGTTTACCTCTAAAATTGGATAATACGTATTTTTGGTCTTAAAAATTAAGACATTCATTCTATAATGTAGGAATGTTAAATTACAATATTTGCAATGTTTATTGTAAAATTTTTATTCGCCATGCGATATACAGCAAAGCAAAATAATTATCCGTCCACCAGATTTATATTAAAACGTTAAAATAAATAAAGCCAATTAATTTTGAATGGAAATTATATCATAATCTACAGTATTTAAACTGTCATTGGGTAGGGATCATTATACTAAATGGGGAAAATTGAAAATACAGTAGATGATAAGACACCTTGTAATAGCAGAGCCAAAAAATTATCCATTTAGGTAGATACTCTAAGCTAAAAATATTATTAATTATAAAAAATTAACCAATCACATTCACAACAGATTACTTATCTGTATGGATAACGAACAAAGTGAAACGTTGTAGTAAAATAAGAAAATAAAGAAGCATTCACATAATTTGAGGGAGAAATCTTCTTCTTCTATCTTCTATACATATAATAAAACTGTAGAACCGTCGTAAAATCTGTACATTGAAAATATAAATCTGATTTCGGGTGATGTAGGGAGTGTAACAGAATACAATAAGACCATTTTTAAAAAACTTTGTCTGTCTGTTTGTCTGTTTAAACAGGCTAATCTCCAAAAGTACTTGACGAATTTTCATGGATTTTCACAGGTAATTTGAGCGTAGCTTGGGACAACATATAGGCTTTATTTCATCAAAATCGGCTCACGAAAAAAAAAGATATCTTAGTTTAAAGTTTTTGGAGTATGCTCAGCTTAGTACAGTTCGTAGAAAAGTCAAAAGATGTCGCTTCATTACTTGATTTTTAAAAGGCGCTGCTTAAGTTTTCGGATGTTTACCGATCATCACGGCTTATCAAGGCTATATTGACACCTCGAAACGATCAAGCTACAAGAATTAACTCGGACATAATTACTCATGTTGAGGGAGAAAATGTAGAGCATATCTCTATTAACAGAGTTATGGGGCAATATGACTCTCCCAATTATCCAGTCGAATTTTTAAACTCTCTTAACGCATCTGGCCTTCCATCACACAAAATTAATTTGAAAAACGGCGTCCCTATTATTCTGTTGCGAAATTTAAGCCCATCGAAATTGTGTAATGGTACGAGGTTTGCAGTTACTTCTCTCCAACGTAACATCATAGAAGCGGAAATTTTGACGGGAAATGACGCAGGCGATACCCCGAATCCCGCTTATTCCTAACAATTTCCCATTTCGCTTTAAACATGTACAATTCCCGGTGAGTTTATGTTATGCCATAAAAATAAACAAAGCGCAAGGCCAGACGCTGTTTGTTGCGGGAGTGGACCTTAGTGTCAGTTGCTTTTCGCACGGCCGGAACTCTTATGTTGCTTTTTCCTGTGTTAGTGAACCAAACAAGCTCTTTGTTCATGTCCCCATCATACTACTTCAAACATTGTACCCAAAGAAGCTTTATAGTAGTAAGTGAAAAATAAATTCCACGCGAACGAAGTCGCGGGCACAGCCGTATATATATTGTGTGCAGAAGTGGAAAACGATCTAAACATATCAGTTACTCCTCAAACCATTCGAAACAGGTTGTATGAAGCCGGGCTTAAAAATGCACACCAAGGAAGAAGTTCTACATCAGTAAGAAAAATCGAGTGAGACGCCTGAATTGGACAAAAGAATACCTAAACAAGGACAAAAATTTTTGGAACAAATGTGAGTGCGGTCAGAGGAAAGCAAATTTAACTTCCTTGGTTCAGATGGCTGTAATAAACTTTGGAGAAACCTGATGAAGCTTATAGACTAGAGTGTTTGAAGCCAACAGTGAAGCATGGAGGAGGAAGTGTCATGGTATGGGGCTGCATGTCAGCTACAGGGGTGTGACATCTTGAATTTATCGATGGCATCATGGGCTAACATAAATACAGAGAAATTCTAGATAAGAATCTCTATGCTTCTGCAAATAAATTGGGATTGAGAAGTTTTATCTTTCAGCAAGATTCAGATCCTAAACATACAGCTCATTCTGTGAAAGAATTCCTCAAATCCAAGAAAGTTAAAGTGCTTGACTGAGCTCCCCAGTCATCTGACTTAAATCCAATCGAGCACCTTTGGGAAATGAAAATGAAAACCGTATACCAAAGTCGAATGAAGATTTAAAAGACTTGTTGATAAAAACTTGGAATGATCTTGATGGAAAAAAACACAAATTCTTTAGTAAAAATCTATGCACAATCGATGCCTAGATGTTGTCAGGGCCAAAGAAGGTCCCACTAAATACTAAAAATTAAGTTTTGATTGTACATCTGCCCAAATATTTAAATGGATGGTTAATATTTTTGTCACAAACACGTCATACAGTTTTACATTTTTTGTTTTATATCTCAAGCCAATTGTAAACCGGTAATTATTCAGAAGCTTATAATTCTATAGACACTAATAATTGCAATTAAACTTGAATAATGTGTATATGTCACTTAGTATCCGTCATTTCAGTCACGTGAAAGCTGGATGGATAAATTTTTTTGCTCACTGTACAAAGATATTCCAAACGAATTGTGATTGGTTCGATTGGACATAAACGATGAAGCACGTGTGGATAACCGCGAATTCTTATTTGTTCTCAGGGTGTAAATAAACATGTTCATTTCATAATATCGAGATTGTTTACAATCCTATTCACAACACAAAAGAAGAGGAAGATAATGATGAAGAAGGCAGAGAGGTATGTTATCGATTTCAAACGAGATTCAGTCATATTAAAAAGAGTAAATACCTTTTGACTGTGGATGTGAAGACTATCAAAGGGAGACATAAACCAACATTTTTGCTGAAATAAGGCCGCGTAGCGACCGAAATGTACATTCATGTTCATTAAAATTCTTTGTGGAAAAGCGGTTGGTTTATGTCTCCCTTTGATAGAGATTCAGTCATTCGTTAAATATGGTGATACTGTTCCATCAGAACTTTTACATTTACATAGTCTTTTAAGGAATGTAATTTATAATAATTATATACAATCATGTAAACAGACTTAAATAACCTATTTCGTTTTCAGAAACAAATAAATAAATAAAAAGATGCATATGTCTGGAATTTTCATTTCCAAAGAATGTTCCGGTTAATACGTGTCTTTGCTCGGTTCCTTGAACCACGTATTAATGGAATTCGACTGTAGTTTCATCAGAACTCGCAAAAATAATAATGCCATCTGCTGACCAGAAATGTAACTATTCTGGTATTAAATTCCATAATATAAACCAAAAATTTCTATTCTTTATGTGCATTTCTCTAACTTAACCTAACCAACCGCATCAGATTTCTTTACATACTTCGCGATTTATTGCATTTTTGAAATATTCTGTTAACTTTTGAATCATCCAAAAGTATGGCTGGATAATGAATAAATATTCAAAAATATTAAAATGGACATTTAATTTTTTTTTTCTCAAACTGAAGGCGGTTAATGTCATTGAGCAGCATAACAATATAATAGCTGTACTATAATGCTGCCATATGATAGTCATCCAAGTGCCAAGATAGTGTATCACGGAAATAACAAAAAATCAGACAAAAAGACTCAAAAACCCGATTTTTTAATGCAGAATATTTTTATTTGGAAGAAATAAGACATACCACGAACAAAATTCTTACTGTTACGCTATTGTTTTATTATTAAAAACTCATTTGAAAAGAGAAAAAAATCGATATCGATGATATTGTGTCAAAGAAAGAAAAGTGTCTCAAAGCAATTTCCATTTTAACTAAACGTCCAATAATAAAATGTTCAATTTTTACCTCATGTTTTTAAGCGTCAAAGTGAACTAATATGTCGCCATAGGCAACAGAAGCGAAGCAGTAAACTATTTGCGATCGTAAGATATTATATCAGGTTGTTGCAAAAGTTTTTTCCGGATTTTTATTCCAACACAAAAACGATTGAACTTGAATGACAGATTCAGCTCATGCAGATGCCGGGCAATGGTTGAAAAATGAACCTTGAACTGTTCTGCGAGTTTCCTCGTTGTTACATTGTGATCTTCATTAATTGCTTGGCGTAGCTCACCATCTGAAATCATGATTGGCCGACCAGAGAGGTGCATCTTGAAGAGTGCTATCTCCGCGTCTGAACCGGCGATACCATTCTTCTATTGTACGTAAACTAACAGTGCCATCACCTAAACGTTGGCAAATGTTTCGGTGACATTGCGCAGCACTGATCTTTCCAGAATACTCGTAAAAGATTATTGCTCGAATATGCTCGCGTGAAAGGTCCATTTCAGACCATTGATGGCACTCACAGATGTATAGTCAGAAAGTTGATTCTTGGATGTAATATAGCAAAGATATTCAGGAATCGAATGCAATAATTTGTTTGAAAAAATATGAACACCCCCTTCGGAAAATGAGCCCTTCTTGGGCACGGGTTCTAGAACCGGAAGAAAGTTTTGCAACAACCTGATATGAGACCAAGATAACATCAAAGTAAAGCTTTTTGCTTGGATTGTGACGTCTTTGGTTGCGAACTTCTTCTTGCATCGCATTTTGTTAGGCCTGGTAAATCAGCCCTCTGGTAACTGCTAAAACTTTTCTGCATCGCGGCCTAGAATAGCAATGGATTGGAAGAGGAAGTCTTGTCTCATGACCAGTGCGATCCCCGGTTTTTGCTTCTCTGGATTTTTCCTTTGGGGACATACAAATCACTGGTGCATGAATCTGATGGGATACTCCTTGTCAGAGTTCAAGCTACCTGTCTCTTTGTACATCAGCTACCTGTCTCTTTGTAAAGGAATATTTGAAAAAGTGAGGTAATATTTCATGCGTCTTTGTGATGCATGTATTGAGATCAAGCCTGATTGAGACTGGTGGTTGCCATTTCAAACACTTGCTCTCAGCTTACAGGTGTTGCTATAATTAACAGTCTGAAACAATTAAACTTTACTAATCCTTTACAACACGTTGATATGATGGTTTACAGGAGGCCGCAATTAAATCATCTATATACTGTATATGAAAAACAGTATATGGTATAAAGCAGATGTAAAAATTTTCAACGAAGATACTCAGAAAAACATAAATAAAACTGAACACGAATTACTTACCATTCATTATTGTATAACATTTTTCATTCCAAGTGGCATTTTTCTTTTTAAAAGTAACATGGCATCTGTATCATTTAATGCATGCTTCTTTAATATAATAAATATAACGGTGCGCCACGCTTAAATGGTCGGTGGTTTATGCGTTTTTTGACTTCTATTTATCACTTTTTTCATTTCTATTTTTATTCAAGAATAATTTATGAAATGTTTATCCGACCATTATTTGAGATTTTTCTATCACCACGTAGGTATCTGCTTCGGATCTCAAAGAACAACATCATTTCTGGCTGTCTTTTTTTAAGGTTTCTGAAAAAACAAGATGAGAGACATTTGCTTTTTGTTTTGTTGCTCAGATCGGTCGTAAATTATTGCTTGGTGCAGTTTCCTTTTTTATCACGCCTGGGACTCGTTGTTTTATTTCTTGAAGGCGCCAAGGGACTTGAACTTTTCGTTGGCGCGTGTGTTCGTGTGGAGAGGCCAGATCACTTAGCTAAAAAGGCGCCATGTGATATCAGAGTTCACCAGCTGTGGTCCCATAATCTCGTCCAATGAGAATTAACCTCTCCCTTTCCCTTCTTTCTTTCCTTTTGTATATGGATAAAAAAAAACGAGTTCTACACTCAGTTGGTTTTCTATGGGGTTTAGATGTTTTCACCCTAGAGTTGCATAAGATTTAGTATTCGTTGATGCCATTAGCACAAAGTGTAATTTAGCGGAGCAGATAAATGAGAAAATATCTAATGAGTTATTATCTAAATTTCTGCTAAATGCTGATTTTGCTTTATGAGTTTGTAGTAATCAACATTTGCTAACTGTTTTGAATTAAGCTTGGGATTATTATTATTATTATTATTGTTGTTTGGGGTTAGGTTAGCAGTTAATCGGCGCTTATCAACAATTGGGCAATTCAATCCCGTAACAGCCAACAATGGTGCTCCAAGAAAAGTTTGGAATCTGATGCTGAAGAGAGCACAATTTTCTTCAGACGGTTCTTCGAATTATCGTAATTCTTCTTTTGCTATAGGACGCCTTCAAACTGTTATAACTCTAGAAAAAAAGCATTTTCGTCCTTCTTGATGTGGTCCCTGGAACATATCCTGAAAGTTTATACAGATCATTTAGAAACAGCTTGTACTTGTGTTGAATAATTTTCCCGATTTTTAAGTGAGCAATTTTTTTTATTTACTTTCTCTCTTACTTTGACCTATAAGTTAGTGACATTCCTTTCGCCTTAAACCAACTGCTTAACGTCTCAATATCTTGATAGAGGTCTTATTGCAATGTAGAATTCTGATCTTTCTGCTAAGAATAGGTTAGAATTGTATCATCCACAAATGCTTTAACAAGAGACGTACACGCAGTTGTATGACACAATTTTTGCGCGGAAGCATACCTTGGCAGCGATAGCGTTGCTTTCAGGTCTCAACTTTCTAAGTGGATTCATGCGTATTGTTGAGTAGTGGAAGAAAGAATTTAAGAGCGCATTAATACAAATACATAATGCTTTAACAATGGAGTCGTTGTATGGCTATATGTGCTCAAATGTTTTCGTTTTCTAGGTTTATTTTAAAAGAAACAAAATGTAGCATTTTCTTATTTAGCAAGCATCAATAGTAGCTTCAGATAAGTAACATATTTAAATTTGGTGGGAATCTATGAGATACATGTGCGTGTAGTTCCCTTGAAAGTTCAAACGATAAAGGTAAGTTGAACATTGGTTTTATAAGCCCTCCATAGAACAAACAATATATGCCCATCGAAGCTCACTGTATAATCCTTTTAGTAGACTTTATAAATGGCAGATTGCATTATCCTTTTTCAATAACAGTAATACGATTGGTAAAAAGTCTTGGATGGGTATGATGATACACTCGGGAATTCCCAATGGGAGGCAGTATTGAATGCTAATGGTGAATCAAGATTAACATTAATAAATTGATGGTGATAAGTCTACGTTTCCACAGCTTTAAGAAAGATAGATAATAATAATCTTGATGTGAAGTTATTTAGAGGTGTTAAATTGAGTGTATTATTGTTTATTAATACTAGCAAAAAAGCTACTTATAAGAATTCGCCCTTGGTCTGTACGTTTATCCGGCCGTCCGTACTTTAAAACTTGAAAACGGATTAACTTTTTCACATTCTGTTTTCAGATTCTGTTATCTTAGCTCGGGCGTATCAACTTTTCAGAATTTTTCGTGGACCCCTTCAAGTTGAATTCATGTCATATAACAATCGATTTGTCAAGAAGGAATATATTGTTACTTTCTATTCATCTTTTAGGCATTATTGACATCGGCACGCGCACGTGATATCGCTTTGTCGATGCACGATTGCTCAAGTGCTCATAAATTATATCATTAAATAGCGGAAGAATGGAGCTAGTTATTGGTTTTATTTTGTCCGCCCGTCCCCTGCATAATTTTTATATTTTTTGAGGTAGAAGATAGAAATTCGGAATGTACCTTACTATGGACATGTCCACCTTCATTATTTAGTTTGATTTTGATTGGTGCATTGGGGCCGGAATTACGGGGGTGGGATTCAGAGAGGACAAAAGACCTATGCACTATTGAGGTACGTATATACAGAGGTGAAATTCATTATACAGATTTCTGTAGGCAAGATCTACATTACCATGAAGTTTAGGCCCAATTGTTCCAGTGGGGTCGGAATTACGGGGGTGGCAGTCACTTTGCCGTTAGAATTATGGCAACATATGGCATGTGATATTGCATTCCATCGGAAATGATGAGAAAGGAAAGAAGATACGAGCTTTTTTACATTTTCTAAGTTCGAGAAAATCAATTTTTTGATTAAAAAACTTAGGGGGAGGTAAAAAGTGCAGATAAAGGGGTAAAAATAGATGATCGCAGGGTATGCTATTTGCCTTACCCTACTCGGGGGGGGGGGGTGTGATTTCTTGTTTATAAATGATTTCTGCTTCATTGCTAAAGCTCCTCCTTGGAATGTTTACAAGATTTTATTATCTTTCTATTAGATTAACCTCTTTAAAATGTATTAATCAATCAATAAATAAATAAATAAATAAATAAATAAATATAAAAAACTGGTAAAATTTACTTATTTATTTATTCATTTATTTATTTATTTATTTATTTATTTATTAATACATTTTAAAGAGGTTAATATAATAGAAAGTAATAAACAACAATAAAAATAATCTTGGTTGAAAAATACAATCATTAAAATAAAAAAATTCAAACAGACCATTTGCAAATTCAATCGGAAGTTACGTTTTTCTCTTTTGCAATAAAATTAACAACCTTAGTATTCACTTTAAAAATGCAATTAAGGATCTTGACGTGTAAGATGATCCTTTGAAATATGTTTTATCCTTAAAATACTTTCTCGTCCGTTATCACATGGTTCCCCCCCCCCCAAAAAAAAAGTTATTG
>JAHWFO010016894.1:1674015-1737649 GCA_023313115.1 Rhysida immarginata
CCCCCCCCCCCCCCCTTAAGTTTCAGAAGTTAATTCAACTATTTTCCGTTTATGCTATGGCATGTTTTAAGCTTTTTTTGTTCAACAAAGTGTGTTATACATTGTAGACACATATGTGTTTTGTTGCTTTCTGGAACTTTATTTTTGCACTATATTCTATAGCGCAAACGATCTTCGATGTTCACGCTCTTAATTTTAACCAAGCAAACATCTTGTATATACTCAAAAGTACGGCGTTGTTACAAATAAAATGACCGATTAAAGTGTGAGGTATGAGGAAACATTTGCGATGTATCACTGTATAGGGCAGTGGAACACTTTAGCACGTCCAGAGACGCTGAATTTTACAAACGTAGCATTAACAGCCTGATTACTCGTTGGCAACAATGTATTTTTTTTTGCTGGAGATTACCTTGATTAAATAGTCATATAGCTTTCTTTTCTGTTTTGCTTTTCCTAAAACGCACAAACCAGCCATTTCATTTGGAACAACCCAATATAATTAGTTACAACACCTGTCACAGTTTTATAGATCTAAGATATATCAACATGTGCAGGCTGCAAGATTATAAATTTGTAATTAATTCATATGTCATTTGGATAAATGGAGCTGTCCCAAAACTGGATCTTTCTAAAATTTGGTATTTTAAGAAAAACGGAGCGACTTTACAAAATGGAGTATATACCGTGTGTCTAAAAGTCGCGTGCCATATAAAAAGTTTATGAATGTTGGCTTTATGTTCACACGGTTTCGCAAGCTTATCGTTCATGTTCAAAATGTGCACCATACACTCGAAGACAATGTCTCACATGATCCAAATTTTCTTCTGTCACGCTGTAACGTGGAAGCGTGAATAATTAAAATATAAGTACAGACCAGGTGTGTAAAAATTGCAATAACGAGTAAAGTTTATTAAACGTATTGATCATAATAAATAAAGTTCAATAATCTCTTCTTTAAATTAATAGGAAAACAGCTGACTTGGCTGATCAGAATAATTTTTACGAACTCAAATATTACGTCCAAACAGGTAAGAAGAACTCATTCAGAGCTAATTAAACATCAAGTAGAGCTTTAACTTGATACATGTAAAGTACAGCAAAGTCCAGCAAAGGTTAACAAGGTAGGTAATTCTTGCTCCTCTATTTCAGATCCAGCTTCTCCTGCCGTCGCCGCTATTCCAGCCGACTATGAAGGATAATCCTCTGCTGAGATGATCTGCTTCTTTTTCCGACGTCGAGGCCCTCCAGGAAATTGATGCTCTGCTAGGCCTTCCCGACGCTACACCAATAGAAACTCCAAAAAGAGAAATAAACCAAAATTAGGCAATAAGATATACGTCCTTAATTAAATTTATGCAAATTAGCTGTATCACTCCGTGTCTAGCAATTGTCAATAAAACAAAGTTTCAATAAATTCAATACTCCCTCCAATATGCAATTAGGGCTCTCACTTCAAATAACTTCAATTTAAAGCCAGATAAAGATTAAAAGACCAATATTCATCTGTTACTTAGCATAAAATATAGTAAGAGGAAACGCCCTCCAATATGCAATAAGGGCTCTCGGACTCTATCGATATCAATATTCATAAATTTCTGAGAGGCCTCCTGGCTGGCAAACAATTAACATCAACTTAAGCACACTTAAACAGCGCAATAGCTGAATCCGTAGCTCCGCTTCACTTTTAACTTATTCTAGATATTGAAGCAAAACAAATTCCCGCCGATAGATAAATTCTCGTTGCATTAATCTTTTGGCATACACAAGCATAATAAACTCATTGGCGCACAAACAACAAAAGCTTAGCACGCTAACTCCTCCGTTAGCTGGGCGATTCTCGCTGAGAAATTTTTTTTCCCCACACTAATTCGCTCGTACAAATCCACCAACTCCGGTGTCAATGAAGGCCTTTAAGCTATACGGGAAGATTCCATATACCGGTACCCCGCGTGCCATTAATTTCAGCTCGCCAAAAATTTTCTGACTGTCGTGCGTTACTAATATGCGACAGCAGGTCATATGAGACAGGTACAGGCTGGTCAAAAATAATTGATTGTTCGATACAGTATAAAATATCAAAAAGTCATTGCCGCTAATTCCTGATACGACGGGCTCAGTCAGCTCTACTGAAGCAGGGGGCTGAATATCCGCATACGTCTTCTGTCGGAGTTCCTCTCCTGCTCGTAACGGCTCATATCAGGGTGCCGGCGATGAAATTCGTCTGCAGCTTCTCGAGATGTTCTGTGGTGATCTCCACAAAGAAGTATCAGCTCTGCACATTGTTCCGGTGTCAGCATTATTCCTCTACTTCACTATTTCACCTACAAAATCAAAGCAACCAATTAATCCATTTGGTACATGACTTTTGAGAAACACGGTATATATTTATTTTAGTTCATTTAATTAACATATTAAGATAAAATGGGGGAAGTCGGCCCAATTTGACTTAAATTTTTTATATTTTAAATGAAACGAGATTTGTGAACAAAAAAAAAATTCAGGCGTTTCATAGGTTCAAGTGCTATTTACGAAAAAATTATGAAATTGGTATTACGCCAATTTTATGTAAGTTCTTATTATAATAATTAAAATTCACACCTCTCCTTCGGGGCATCTTACCCCAATAGCGTAGGGGAGATCCCCCAGTATAAAATGTATTTAAAAATTGTGAAAACAGTCTGTAATTTTAAGCTATTTTATTACTTATCTTTTTTAGCCCCCCCCCCCCTCCCGAATTTTCCTTTCATTTGTTCCCATATACAGTACAATTTTCATAAGCCATTTTTGTTTTGTAATAATTTTTTTTGATTGCAGACAGCTATCAGAGTCTTTATCATTAGATTGCTTTCCTGTTTTGATTTGGTCAAGTTGTCTTCATTGATAAAGTGTTGCCTTACGTTCGACAAGTTGATTTTGGAGCAGGCAACTTCGATATCGGTGATACAATGCAAAAGACTTTTGTCGGTGGCCGGCTCTGACAGGAATTTGTTTGAGGAACATGATTGGGAGAAGGAGGAGT
Source organism: Rhysida immarginata (assembly GCA_023313115.1). Classification (NCBI taxonomy): domain Eukaryota; kingdom Metazoa; phylum Arthropoda; class Chilopoda; order Scolopendromorpha; family Scolopendridae; genus Rhysida; species Rhysida immarginata. The sequence goes on from JAHWFO010016894.1 coordinate 1,677,038, forward strand.
TGGTTGATTATTGTTTCTTTCTGTTACCCCAGCGGCTGCATCCGGAATAGCCAATGACTCCTCTTGAATTTGTAATGGGTTAAACAGTAATGATTCGTCTTGAATTCGCTTACGCTCATTATTATTATTTTTTTTGAAAACACAACTGTAGACGCATTTCTCAAGTCGTCCAAGTCCACCTCCGTCTGTTACCTCTAGTAGTCTTTCTATTGTAAGCATGAGGCATAGCCTGTTATAAGAAATTATAAATTAGCATCGGGCATCTTCCACCTCAACTCAAAAGAGCATCTCACCCCATGTGACAACAACTAACAATCTCCATCGTAACAAATTAAAGATTAAGTTTTCCATGTTATTCCTGCTATCATTCGAAAGCTCTCGAAACTCTCTACAGATATCTTGAGCGAATTTCATTAATAGTTCTTACTTTCTTTACACTAAAAATTTAAGTGGGGTGGAAAAGTTATAAGTGGAGCGAAAATACACTCATCAAATCATATTTACCAGCGTCGATCGCGAAATGGTTTTGAATGGCATGGTTCCAGGAGTGCTTGACCGATTAAAAATAATTGGCACGCTTTCGGTTAAAAAGATTATGAATTATGCGACTTACTTGTTAGAGCCTCTTCCCCTATTTTACCGTTGGAACTTATGAAGCGAATATACAGTCGTTCCAGTATAACAGTGTAAATTCCATAACAATAAAAGATTTGTGCGTTTCGGAGAAGTTCATTTAAAGATGTTTTAATTATAAATGCAGGGTGTATCTCAACGGTCTGTACAAACTTGGAGGGGAGATAGTATGGGTGATTCTAAGCAAAAAAAGTTCATATGAACGTGGGTCGAATTTGAACGATAACTGAGATATGAACAGAAATAAAAATGCTACCAACAAGCTCAACAAGTTAATAACTCAGGTTTTCTAACGCTTAGGATAATGAAATTTGGGGGAATAATAGGGTATATATACTGTGTATACCGTTAAAATTTGATCGAATTCTAACGAGTAATTTTCGCGTTACGCAGTCAACATCGTAACCCGTGCTTAGATGCGAGTACTACCTAGTACATGTTACGATCTTGACTGCGTAACGGGGAAACTACTCGTTGGAATTCGATAAAATTTAAACGGTATGCCCAGTGTTATGTACCCTATTATTCCTCCAAATTTCATTATCCTAGGCATTAGAGAATCTGAGTTATTAACTTGTTGATCTTGATGGTAGCATTTTTATTTCTGTTCATATCTCAGTTATCGTTCAAATTCGGACCCACATTCATATGAACTTTTTAGCTTATAATCACCCATACTATCAGCCCTCCATGTTTGTACACGACGTTCAGGTACACCCTGGATACTATCTGATTAAAGTATCCAGGTACCATTTCTATACAGTGAGTTTGAACATATGCCTCACACTCCAGCCCTGATTGGTATAAACGGGCATATACCTTTTAGTAGCAGTCGAAGGCGTAAAATAAAACTGTATTATAAAAATGGGTCGCACGGCAGAGCTTAGCAGTTTGTAGCGTAGCAATTTGGCAACAAATCTGTTCATAATTCCGATTACTGCGAGGAGGTACTGATAAGAAAACAATGAACAGGAGATTCGACAACTTTTTTTTTCAGTAGTGTCCAACTTTATTTCAACGCACTTCTTGCTGCGATGCTCCGATGCTTCCAATTGACGGGCCTCAAACCAGGCGTCCATAGCAGAGATGGCGTTTTTTTTACCTTAAATACACATGTATTTAAGATGGTGAATAAGGGCGAGCAGAACATACTGGTGAATTTGAGAGGATTTGGGTAACTTTAAAATTCTTAACTTGAAAAGCGTTTCCCCTTGGCCACGGTTTAATAGTGTGTATCTGCAACTGTTATTCAATTTCCTTTAAGCATTGAATATACCCCTTAATTGAATTCAACATGTTTTGAATCTTTTCCCTTTCAAAAAAAAAACAAAAACTAAACATTTCGTATACGGGAACAGTCCTGAGTGTCGCATAAAGGTGAGTAAAATCCCTCTATGGCGACGCTGCAAAAGCATTTTTTTTTTGCTTAGGCCAAATATTGCTTGCAAAGCCTTCAAGTGTGCTGCACCAGAAGAAACTCTATTTTATTAATATATTTTAATCTACGGCATGTTTGATTCGATTATCGATATGATAGTAAACACTAAATGTAATTTTTTAAGCCTTAATATTTTTCCTTTCCCGCCCTCTTATCAGTTGTTTTCGAATGAATCCGGATAGAATTAATGAAATCTAACGATGTGACTGTGGCAACAATCAAGATCAGAAGCGAGAGTTTAACATTCAATTTTCTTCACAGCAGGAACGAGTAAATTCGTTTTCCAATTAAGATCTCCATGATGAAAGTGACGAAGCCTCCATCGTCCGACCGACTGTTTTTTTGCGTTGATCACGTCGACGATACGAAGCCGAAATTCCCTTTCCAAATCGTGTCCACAATTTTCTTCAAAGGCCTGAACAATGTTTGGTAAGTCGAGGCGTCTCCTCCTTTATTTGTATTAAATGTAGTTTTTGTTCTATGAATTATGATTTTTCACCTATTGCTTATAATATACATTTTTTGAGAATTGCTGATCGTGCTCTTAAGAATTGGAAAATACCAATAATGTTACTATTCTGAGTAAAGTAAAAATCATTTTCCAAATTTAACGCTTCCCTGACCCCAAAAAATATTATACAGCACCCAATATTTCTTTTTTCTGCATAGTGAATAAGATGGATGTGGACGTCTCAGCGCCTTATCCATGTGGATATGTACGCGATAAAAGTCTGTACCGTAGAGACGGGGAATTACTTGATATTAAATTGCGTCCATTACTTTCTGTTGGAAATAGGCCGAATTGGTTTTAATGTTAATAGCCATTTTGTGCAATTTGAGTATAATATGTAGCTGCAACCATAACCCTTTGGGAAAATTCTACTTTTCATTGATTGATGAAAGTAGCCCGTCCTTTGCCATCTTTGTGAACGTAATGAAGAGCTCGTGGCTTATTGTTGCCGTCGAAATATACCTACCTTTATTGTTGCTATCTGTCAAGATATCGTTCGTGAAGTTTTCTGGCGTTGGTGAAACGTTCGCGGATGTGCCGTTCTGTCAGACGATAACCACGAGCCTTATGATGTTTCAGCTTTATTCGAATGTTGCATTCGACACTTCTTTGAGATATTTTCAGCTTCTTGGGCGTGTCTCTGTTGTTGAATTTTCTCAGGATGCCATTGGCTATGTTACGGGTAAGCTATGTTTCTGGTTCTAAGCTGGAATCTGTTTATTCCTCTGACTAATCTTTACTTACGACGAGATCCCGCTCCTTGTACTTTCCAATTATTAGGAAATAACTGATACGTATGTTGGAAAGGGCGCATATATGCGATCCCCAAAACGTGTTCATTTTTGTCACCATTTTAGCTATAAGGCAAACTGCGTGACGTACTATACATTGCATGTGCTTTAAGGCGTGTATAATCTTCACGTATCATGTAGTTACGAGGAACGGTGCAAGAAAGTCAAAATCGTTCATTGTTAACTGTCTCAACCTTTGCGGTCTTTGTATAAGACGTCTTTGAGCAAAAAATATTTTTTCCGCGATCATTCCGAAGTAATTCTACTTAAAGAGTTTTGGAAACCTGAGGTCTTATGGTTATTTGGTCTTCTAGCAACATTTTAACCCTCTCTACATGTTAAAATAAAAATTTCCATTAAGATAGACGTATAAGGGGCGGTTCACATTCAGCGGGAACGAAGCGGGGAGCTAAGCGAACTTACTTCCTTCCTTTCAGCCTGCGTCCCCACCATCCCTTCCAGCAAGGCGAACTCCTCTCAGATTGGATGTTGGATGAGTCGTTCTTTCATCCAGTCTCTGTTGCTTTCTAGATATTGTGTATAAATAACGTTATAACATGGCTTTCTTGTCATCGCGTACATATACAGGGTGACGAAAAACAAATGGTAGATAATGATACGCATAATAGATCAGGGTATAGTGACGCATTTTTTCCGTATGAACATGGGTCCGAATTTGAACGCTAACTGAGATATGAACAGATATAAAAATGCCGCCACCAAGATCAACATGTTAATAACTCAGGTTCTATAACGCCTAGGATTATGAAATTTGGAGGAATAATAGGGTACATAAAACTCTGTATACCTTTAAGGTTTGATCGAATTCCAACAAGTAGTTTCTGAGTTACGCTCTCAAACTCGTAACATTTGTACTGGTTAGTACTCGCATGTGAGCACTGTTACGATTTTGAATGCGTAACTCGGAAACTACTCGTTGGAATTCGATCAAACTTTAACGGTATACAGAGTTTTATGTACCCTATTATTCCTCCAAAATTCATTATTCTAGGTGTTGCAGAACCTGAGTTATTAACTTGTTGATCTTGGTGGCGGCATTTTTATTTGTGTTCATATCTCAGCGTTCAAATTCGGACCCACATTGGATTAAAAAAAAATGTTCGTTCTGGTCACCTCTGTCATTGCTTACACTTATACACACTTTGTCAGAATCGCACTGTATAGAGCCTAATCATGATAAAAGATTTTCGTTAAATGGATAATTTCAGATGCAGTTTTAAAAGCGATTTATGCTAAGTTTTTTAAATGAAAAATAACACTGGTCGGCAAAAAAAAAAAAAAAAAAGTTGTCATGTGATTTTAATTGACTTTAGTGTGCTGAATCCAAAGCTGTTTACAGATTGATTCTATCACGTCTAGATTTAGAGAAATTCTTATTTAAATAAAATACTAATACTAAATACGCATTTATTATGAAAACAGTACAAAACTCCTACGCATGACATGACTTCTATGATATAAATTAAAATCTTAAATAAATTAAAATACTAATATAACATAAAAAATAACTATTTGGTAGATCGCTTTCTTTTATAAGTTTTATCTGTTATTTCACGATTGATTTCCCAGCAGATATCAGCTAACATTGCTGGGGACCACTTGCCATTATTTCTTTTTCCATGTGCGCAATATCTTGGTGAAACCTCTCACCATGCTCATCAGACACGGCACCAAGATTTTCTGGGGAAAAATCTAAATGCGAATGCAAGAAGTGTATTTTTAATGACATGTTGCATCCGAGTTCTTGATATGAAGAAAGAAGTTCTTGTACCAGTTTTTTGTAATTTGCAGCCCTTATATTTCCAAGAAAATTGTGACATGTTTTCAAAAGCTACCCATGCTCTTTTTTCTTTATTGACCAACTTAGATTTGAACAAATACCGCTGTCAGTATCGAAATGTAAACAATTGTAATGAAAACAAAAATTGCTTATAGCATCAAAACTAGACGTGCTAGATGAATTCTGATTACATATTTGGATTTAGCGCGTCGATATGTATCAATTCCACACATACATTGTTTTGCTCATATTTTGATGCCGACCAGTGTAATGATACAATTGAAATCGGAGTCTGGAGATTCCTATTTATAAATCCTAAGTGATGTTTAAATATAATTTGGTCCCAGAAAATTAAACTGAAAACATTCAATTGATTAAAATTTTCATTAAAAAAATAAATTGGTTTTATTTACAGAGTTGTTTTGTTTATTTCTTTTTTCTTATTTTTCAAGCGCCATTTTACTGTAATATATTTTTAAATTAAAAATTTGGCCAATCAATAATTTGTCGTTGGTTCTGGTCCTGCGGTTTCTAGCCAATTCGTTTTCTTGAACTTGAAGGGCAATGAATGCTATTTACAGTTTCTTTAGAGGGAAGATGGGGTTTATTTTCTATTTGCTAGAGAAATTAATTTAGAACTTTCATATATTTTTCATAATTGTTTAATGTAATTATTATATAATCTTTTCATTTAGAGCATTTTAAACCCGAGCCATTTTTTTATTGCCATCAGCGTTCTAATTAAACTAATTAAAAGTGTTGGCTTAATCTTCTGAGGATTATCGTGGTAGGTTGTTTTAATTTAAGTAGACGAGTTGGGAGGACATTAACCTTTTTAAAGGTGCCACTATTTTTAATAATTCGAAAGTTTGCATTAAGATAAGAACTTAATTTATATATTAAAATGGAAAGTGAAAGCTCTTATCTATTTAGGACAAACTTTATTTATTGACAAATATTAGTTTGTTATTAATTTATATTAAATCGCAAAGTGTATTTTGAAATATTCTACGAAAATGGTTCTTATTAAACCCGTTTACCTACTGTTGAGTCTTGAGAAACCTTATCTTGAGAAACGAAAAGACTAGATATCCATTCAATACTGGTATTACCGTTTTTAATGTTTAATAGTTCATTGGTAAACTTCTATGGCTATCAATTTTTGCCACCTATTGAAACATGTGAAGGATACTTTCACTCGTAACGATCCTGTCAAGATTCTTTAGCAGCCAATCCCAATAAATTGTGAACTCGCACACACCCACCTTGTTAGTTCAATCTCAGAAACCCGTCCAAAAGTCTCTTGATTCGATGACATGACCTATAGCAGCTCTTATCTTCATAAGGTGCTGTTTTTTTGCATATGAAACTGCATTCATTTATGTATGTCACAATTAGTAATATGTTGTATACATTTTATTCCATGATTCCTTTATAGTTTTGCAGTTTTCACAAACACACAGAGGTTTGGTTTGGTTTTGTTTGGTATTAACGTCCTTTTCAACTGCCATGGTCATTTCAGGACGGCGTTATAGGGGCCGCAAAATATAAAATTTCAGGGTTCTTTAACGTGCAGCCGGCAAACGACTACACGGGACCAACGACTTTACTTCCCTTCCGAAGGAAGTGTGTGATCTCAGGATTTCCCCCTGAAAAATCCTCGTCGACCTCGGCCGGGATCGAACCCGCGTACTCGGGCATCAGAGGCGATCACGCAACCGCTGAGCCACCGAGGCCGATAATACACAGAGTAGTACATATAGTTATAAGTTTTGCTGTGGAAGTATGTCACGTGTCTAATATTTTTTTACCACATAGAACGTTTAGTGGAAGGGCTTATATACATTTGTATTCACGTATTAATTTTTTTCCTGTGTGGCATCATTTCCTTTCGTCATTCTGTCTGTGATTTGAACGCTTAAAAGATAAGCAGACAAAAACTGATAATTAGGTAAATTTTATTACACGAGTTTGACTGGTTCATAACACTGCTGAAATAACACTGAGTTTTTCTATCGAAAAATGGAAGGAAAAATTCTGCGACCTGGGTTCGAATCAGGAACCTCGGCTGCCATGGCCGACGCCTCTACCAGTTGGGCTATCGCAGACACCCGGACAGCCATGCTGTCTCAAGCTGTCTTAAAGACAACCAAGTTGTCATGGTTGAAAGCCCAATGGGAGGTGGGCACCCGGCTCACAGATCGAGAATCTCTCCTACCTGATGCTTGGTAGGCTTACCTCCAATTATAATATCATTTATTATTTAATTTATCTGTGAGTTCCACAAATTTTTTGATGGTTGGATAGGAGAGATTTGAGATGAAAATAAAATTAAGTTTTAAAAGATTTAATAAAAAGATTAAGATTTGCATCATTTACGGAAAAATTAAAATGTAACATTTCTAAGAAAGAGCTTTATACCGTCATATTGACTTAAAAGCAAATAAATGTGAATCTGATATTAGTTTGGCGTACGCAAATTTAAATTTTTTTTATCACTTTCAGTAGAAATCTAATTATAGTAATTAATAAATAGGTAATTTAAAAAAAAATTCATAAGGTTTCAACATTAGTAATCACGCCTCAGCTGGCGAAGTATCACATTATAAATTCCGTATATCAAGATTCGTATAAAATTACTTTTGTTAATAAATATTAAAATTATGACAAAGCTAAAATCGATCAGGTTAAAAAGAACCCGCATTACTATTTTATGTAAACGAATTCTTTTCCCTTTCACAAAACTATCGCTTCATCTAACGTATTTCCATTCTGCAGTCGTTTCCGTTTATCATAACATCTCTTGGGCGAAAAGGCCTTTATAAGAAGCAGTCACTAGCGCAAAGAAATGGAAAAATCTTTGCGTAATGCAACATATATAACAAGAAAGAAGAGACAACCACGTGATGCGTGTAATGTTAAAATTGAAATGCGTAATGTAAATTCTTTTAACGCCCAAGAGACCGGTGCAATTTGACTATGGATGAGCTGGGAGGAAGAAAGAAATATTATTTTAATAGGCTCTGAAACATGTGACAGATGGTGCATATTGCCATCATATGCTTTTCGGAGAGCTGCAATATGCGATATTTCCTATCTTTATCCTTGGGAAACCAGTTCCACGTAGCAGTTCCTCCTTTCGATGAGTTTTCAATAGAAACTAGTGAATGTAGAATGAAATCTAACGTTTTAAGTGATCATAATTAAAACATTCAATGCTGTTTGGAATCGTAACCGCATTTCACTACGCTGACGTTTTAGACGTGCGGAAGAGATGTCTGCGGGTAAAAAGAAATTTCACTAGGACACTTGTTGTGCTGAGAAATGTGAACTGCCAACTTTAATGACGAGACGAACAACCCATGATACATTTTAATGCCTAAAGTCGAATAACAATGATGCGTTAAACAGTTAATCATAGCAGATCTTTCGTAATGCTTCCTATATTAAGTAAGAAACTGATATAAACAATAGAAAAATGTTTATAATTCAGTGTAAAAGGCTGAACAATCATATGTACGATAGTTTAACAAGAAATTAATCTCCTCGAGGAGGATATAGGAATATAGCGGAAACCCTGAGTTCATCTATTTTTAACCCGTTAGCTGCGTTTTTTACCCCCCCCCTCCCCAATTTTTTAAATCAAAAAATTGATTTTCTCGAACATAGTATTTAGAAAATAAAAATAGCTGTATCTTCTTTCTTTTCTCATCATTTCCGATGTCGCCATAGTTCTAAAGACCACAATTCCGACCCCACTGGGCTAATTTGACCTAAACTTCATAATAATGAGGTTTTGCCTACGGGAATCTGCATATCGAATTTTACTCCTAAATACCACATAGATCACTTGGTCCTGGCTAATTCCACCCCATTGGATCAATCAAAACCAAACGTTCCGAGTTTTCAACCTTTTAAGTGAAAAAAATGTGGACAGACGTATGAACATCGTAAAACCAATAAGTACTCCATTCTTCCACTACTTATCAATTAAAAAAGCAAAATGAAGATAGTGACACAGACAATACAGGGTGTAAAAAAAATGCGGCCAAACTTTATATGCCCGTCTTCGCCGAGCTTAAACGTGTACGTGACGAATTTGAAGATGGTAAGCATAAAAGTGGTGTTTCGTAATACGTTTGGTACGAGCATTGTTCTTTGACTAATATATTAACCGAATTTATTACATGAACCGTAACATATGCAGAAAAGTAAGCAGTTTTAAAAATTTAAGAAATTTATCTTTTTGATAGCTTAGTGAGCTTAGTTGAAAACATTTTGTTATTTATGTTTTTAAATGTCAAACAAAACGTTTCTGTTTACGTGCTCGCTCCCAAATCACCGTAAACAAATCCGAAACGGATGTCATTTAAAGTTTATTTCTTTCGTGCCAATTGTCTATCTTGTTCTTGGAAAACGAAAGCGAACGAGCGAGCGAGAGAGACAGAGAGAGAGAGAGAGAGAGAGAGACAGAGAGAGTTCAATTCCTAAGAAACTGAGAACAAGGAAATCGATGATTGGAAGACGGGTATCTTGGAGCCAAGTCGCATTGTTTTGACTAATCCGAATATCACCGTATTTTCTGATTTTCATGGTTTCATTAGCAAAGAATAATTGAGTGGATTTCAAAGAACCTTGAGTGGGAGCGTTATCCCAAGGGGTAGGGGATGGGAGACGGAAGATTCTAATTCATCGGTTACCACGACAACGGGTTCGCAGTGTAAACACGTCATTGGACGCATCTGAGCTCTCTGTTTTTGAGGGAGATTCGCTCTGTTTTGTTTTCGTCTTCGAATTCATTTTTCCGAGGTTCATGCAGCGTTTCTGTCTCGTGATTACGCCCACTCGCTCGCCAATGATACAAGAGAGTGAGCGTGAAATCTCATGGATGGCATTTTATGTTGGATTTCGGACCTGCGATATGCGAGAATAGCCGTCGTCTTCGAGCTCAGTGGGTGGAGCTCATTTGACGACGCTAGATGTCGCCGTTCAGTCACAGGCAACAACTCGGCTTTTAAAGTTACACTGCTTTATGTGGCGTAAACAAAGGCGTTGAAAATGTGCTGGGCGAAATTGAGGCGAGAAAACAACGCCAACCTGGACGAACGGCGACCATAAATCTGACAGACAAAATAATTGGGAAAAATGTAATGGAGCCATGAATTAAGGTTATCACCTCTGCCCAAGTAATTACGCGGAAAATGGAAACCCCATTTTGTTCTTGCCAGCTTTATTTATTACAAACTTGTCTATAAAATTTTTCGCTATTCAACGTGGAACCAATTGAGGTCATTGCTTTGAGTACGTAACCGTATGGTTAATGGGTCATCTTCTATTTAATTTTTCACTAACACAATATAATGTTTTTCAAATTTAAGAACAATTTTAGATAGCATAAATTTTTGAATAAACAAACTTTCAATACAACATTTGAATTTATTACTTATCTTACTTGAAATAATATTCGGATTTAATCATATTCCCAACTCTTTTGCAAATTCAGAACTTCATTTCAGATTCTTTAAGTAGGATGAATTTTCATTAAATCATATTCAAATTAAATTTTGTTATTAAGTTAATGTTAAGTGATGTGAAGCGAAGTTTTGCTGGCAGTTGAGTGACGTTCACTTATTAAATCTTCAAGAAGGTATGCAGGCATCTTTAATCGCCTGGTGAATATTTGAAACTCCTTTTCAAGTTGCATATTGTAATTAGTGCAATAAAAATGATATTTAAATTGTCCATACATTTAAAGCACAATGTAAGTATGTATATATATGTTTGTCCGGTTTTAAAAGGCAACTTGGAATTAATTTACGAAGTTGAAACTTAGCACACAGCTGTATAATAATCCAACAATGATGTAAAAAATCCAAAACTGGAGATAAGTGTCTCAAAAAACATAGAAATTAATAATCTATATATCTGAAATTAATCTATATAGGTTATATATTATAAATCAGAGTCCGTTGGAACGTTTGTCCTTTTACAAACTCAGAAAATACTCAACGAATCTCCACGAAATTTTCCATGTACGTAGTTAGTGTGACTGTGCTTTAGGTAGGCTACTTCTTATATCGTATTTATATCAATTTTTTAAGTTATTCTTATTTTTCGAAAAGTTGAATTGTTTTCAAAGGATGTCACTAGATGGCGATACTATCTTATCGAAAAATTGAAACTGTCAGCTGATGTTACTTATTTCTTGCTGAACACGTAATAGTCGGCTGCGAGCTGACAGTTTTGTTACTTTGTACGATCGTTAAATTTTATTGTTAAGTTTGAGATGTAGGCGAATTCATGCAACAGAGGGGACTAAAATCGTTCTTCCAAAAATACAGCAATCCAATTTCTGACTACAACAACAGAATTTGTGCGTGTGCACAGACCAGGGGATTAAAAGACCGTGCTAAACTTTAGTTATATACTATTGTAACTATAATTTGACATATTAATATTATTTTATTAACTAATTTCGTTTATAGAAGCAAAATTACTATATAATGATTAAAGAGACCATAGCTTAATTTCAGCATCAATAAAGCAAAATTTCATCATACAAACTAATGACGTATATTAAAGATGGACCCGGAAACCTGTCAGCATACTTGAAGGTCCGCCTTCAAGAACCGTCATGGCCGAAAGTGAGCAAAACACATGGCTAAACATGAGGGTACCTGATTAATAATTCTTTCACACTCCGATCACGGAATGATAAGTTTATCTTTTCGTTAACTTTGTATTTGAAGTATTTATAATACAGGGTGATTACAAAAGAACTTCACACTTTAAAAAATTTATTACATCAAAGCTATTCAGAATATAGACACACCACATACGGATTCTTAAAGAAAAACTCTTGAAGTTTATTGTGACACAATTAAAGATGTTCAAAATGCCCCCCTGTAGTCGAATTCGTCCCAAATTAACATGTCTCCATCAGTCCCACGTATCGCTACCGTAATGCGTTCTTTCAGCTCGTCTTGGTCACGGGGAAGGGGTAGGGTGAAGACCTTGTCCTTTACACACCCCCATAAAAAGAAATCACAGCGGTGGATTGGTCGAGCAAACAATAACCTGGAACTTGCAAAGTGGCCACCGCGGAGCCCCGACCTCACACCTTTGTGATTTTTTTGGGGGGGGGGTGTAAAGGACAAGGTCTTCACCCTACCCCTTCCCCGTGACCTAGACGAGCTGAAAGAACGCATTACGGTAGCGATACGTGGGATTGATGGAGACATGTTAATGCGGGTTTGGGACGAATTCGACTACCGCATTGATGTGTGCCGTGCCACGACAGGGGGGCATATTGAACATCTTTCAATGTGTCACAATATACTTAAAGAGTTTTTCTTTAAGAATCCGTATATGGTGTGTCTATATTCTGAATAGCTTTGATGTAATAAATTTTTAAAAGTGTGAAGTTCTTTTGTAATCACCCTGTATTTTATAAACAATTTTTCGATCATGGTTTCAATTTCAATTTCGTTTCGATCAACTTTCAGTACGTATTTTCGATTTATGTGGAAAGTGATTCCTGATCATTTTTCGTGTCTATTTATACGGCTGTACGCGGAAACTTTGAGGAATGGTTTTGAATTAATTATTCCTCGGGCCCAAGGAATTAATTATTAACAAAAGGATTCGGGATCTAGCTTTAATATACGTCATTGGAACAAACACCCCGAGCAATGCCTGAAGGGCATATCAGCTAGACTTTTGTTTTCAAAGGATGTCACTAGATGGCGATGCCAGACGAAGAATGTTTCATTTTATTCATTTTTTCCAGGCAAAATCTATTCCACTCAAGTCTAGCCGAAAGCGGCCAGGGGTATGGAGGAGTTTGTCACACTGCGTGTTTTGTCCGCTAGGGCGGCAGTGTTGCTAGCAGGTTGGGGGATTCAATGACTTTAATGGCTGCGAGTACTGTTTACAGATCGGCAGGCTTCGATAAACAGCGTGCTTTTTGAAATGATAATTTCCAAGTTTTTAAAAGAAATTTAGGCAAGATCATGGAGAAGTGTGGCTTGGTGCCTGGATGCAAATCTGGATACCTGCCGGCTCGGTGGCCGAGAGCGTTGAGGCCCAGGTCTTTCCGCTTTCGTAATCAGCGAATCGCGAGTTCGAATCCCGCCGAGGGCATGGATGTTTGTGTTTGTCTATTTTCACCATCATCCTTTCATCCCAAACAGCTAGTCTCCTGGATAAAAGGGGAGATGCAGGCTGAAAATCCATCCATCCATCCATTCATCCATCCATCCATCCATCCATCCATCCAAGTCTGGATACCTGGCAAATGAGGAAAAGCGCTCTTTCTTCAAGCCAAAGTCCGAAGAAATGCGCATAGCATGGGAAAGAAAAACCCCTCGAAAAAATTGCACTTTCGGGATCCAAGCTGTTGTTTGTGACCTGCATTTTCAAATAAGAGCATATGTCTTAGGATAAAATAATAATAGCAATAAATAAGAGGTTATAATCTTCATCTTCTTAAATTTATAATTTAGCAGTTGTATTGATAAGGTGCAAGCACTTTATTGTACTTCACGCTTATACACAATACAATAATATATCTGCATAATATTAGGAACATTTCATCGAACGCTATTTTGTTCAGACTATTGATTGGTAAGAAATCAAAATTCCAAGGGAGCGAATAACGCTTAAGAGTGATGCCATTCCCACAATCTTTCTTATTTATTTTATTGAAATAATGTAGCACAATTTAACCAAAGAAAAGCAGAGAATTTATTTAATTGACATTATTAAATTTTTTTATTAAAATTGATTTCACATATGTTATTTTTTTACATTAGAAGTACAGTTCTCCCTATTCCACATTGAAAAATTCCCCAACCTACTGTGTTCTGCGCCACCTATCGGTATGCACAAGAAAGGTGACAAACTTTTAAAGCGTGCTGCTAGACTTGAGTGGAATGGATTTTGTCGCAGGTATATATTTTCAGGAAGCTTGCTTGCTCCCACGGTCAGTTATACGTTGCTTACTGTCGAAATCTACATGATTTTGCGCCACAGGGGAAGACATACAACGTTGTTTACTGAAATGAACTTGAACACACAACTACTCTACAATCTATGCCCAGCTGGCCTGTGTAGCTGATTCATATATCTTATCATTTTTTTTTCATTATTTACTTTTGTACATATAATTTAATTTTCTTTTGTTTCCAGTTCATTGTTCATAAATCATCATTTTTGGTTTAAAATGATTATGAAAGGTTTGGAGAAGGCTTTCTAGACTGTTTCTCATTTTCTTGCATTTCGTTCATACTTTGTTAATCATAGTTCAATTTTTAACATAACAAACAAACGTTAAAAAAATTACCCAACGCATCTTTTCCACCCGGGCGAAGCCGGATAATAATGTTGCTAGTAATCCATATACGAGCATCTGACATTCTTGATATATCTGAATTGGTTTATGTTTGATTGCTTGCATGTGCGAACAATCAGTCGGGCGCGTTGCGTCAACAATCTGTTGATCGTGTTTGTATGTTGTGGTCAACAGTGGTTGATGATATCAATGCTTACCGTAGCCGACGAAAAAGACAGGCCCCGGCACTGAAAAGTCACTAATCATCTTTTTCGTCGGCTACAGTGCTTGCCTTAATGATTCACGTTTTAATGGGGAGGAATAATTATAAAAAGTATTAAATAAATAAATAAATAAATCAAACTATAAATAAAATCTTGTAAATATTCCAAAGAGGAGCTTTAGCAGTGAAGCAGAAATACATTTATACATTTATTAAAAAGAAATTAACCCCCCCCCCCCCTCCACCGAGTAGGGTAAGGCAAGTAGCAGATCCTGCGGTCATCTATTTTTACCCCTTTATCTGCACTTTTTACCTCTCCCCAAGTTTTTTAATCATAAATTGATTTTCTCGAACGTAATCTGTAGAAAATGTAAAAAAAAACCTCGTATCTTCTTTCCTTTCTCATCATTTCCCAACGTATGATATATCACATGCCATGTGTTGCCTAGTTCTAAGGACCAAGTAAATGCCACCCCCGCAAATCCGACCCCATTGGAACAACTGGGCCTAAGCTTCATAGTAATGTAGATCTTGCCTAGAGGAATCTGGATACTGAATTTCACGCCTTTACGTACCTAAATAGCACATAGATATGTTGGCCTCTCTGAATCCGACCCCAGTGTACCAATCAAAACCAAACTAAATAGTGCAAATGGACATGTCCATAGGATGCTACATTCCGAATTTCAACCTTCTACTTCAAAAAATATAGAAATTATGAAGGACTGGCATTATAAAACCAAATCGATTGCCATTATCTTGGTATTCTTTACACTCACTGTTTTAGCACGTGAATTCGACTTGAAGGGGTCCACGAAAAATTCTGAAAAGTTAATACCGCCGAGCTAAGACTTTGATGGTTATATTTCTGAAAACAGAATTTGAATAGATTAATCCGTTTTCAAGTTATCGTGCAAACAGCGGACGGACGGCCGGAAGACCGGATAAACGTACAGACCAAGGGCGCATTCTTATAAATAGCTTTTATGCTAAAGCTCCTAATAACGGAGAACATGTGAGTTCGTCCAACACCTCCTAGAGAGAAGGCCTGCGAACAAAAGGTGTACACATTGTTACATCATCATCAGACGGCTATTGTTAATCATGTTTCTACCAGTAATAAGCCCTAAATTTAGCCATTTGATGATGATGTAAGAATAGATACACCTTTTGTCCACAGACTTTCTCTTAAGAAGGCGTTGATTTGTCACACGAAACAATTTGAATGTGCAACAATATGAACTGAATTTTAAACTAATTACCGCGCAAACTGCGCGCGGATAAAATCTTGTAAATAAATAAATAAATAAAAATTACTATTCTTTTGATATCCTTGACAAAGCCGGGAATAAATGGCGAAACTAGTTGGAACTCCTGATGTCCCTCTGTTATACTGTAAGGCCACCACCTGTTTAGTTAATAGGAACAGTATTAAGATCCATCCTTCCACTGGTAATTTACAATTGAAAATTGCTTTAAGCACATGGTTGTGATATGATAAAAACCGTCTTTACGTACTTCCGCAAAATTTGACTTCTGCGCATGCGTGGTAGAAGGATATTCCTTTAATTGGCATGGAAGCATGCAACGTTTTCCGCTTTTAAGCTGCTCTATTATTCTATTTGTTGCTCTGACGATTTTTTATTTATTTTTTTTTTTAATTAAAGGGATTGAGTTTAATAATAAGATGGGCAGTTGTTTATCGTCAAATTGTAGCGGGTCAAATCTAGTTATTATTTAAATCTTTACTACAGAGATATTATGAAATATACAGTCTGTCCCAAAATTTTCCGGACTGGTCTAATAAACAAACAATTAAAAACGGAAATGAAAATTGTCAGTGGTGCTTATTCGAAATAATCATATAGTTTTTAAACGAATGTAGTAGTCACCAAAACACTTCTGGAAGTCGTCTTTGCAATGTGCGTCAAATAGTCGCTCACAGCCTATTGAATGTCCGGAATGCCGTGAAAGGTCGTCCCCTTTAGGTGCAATTTCAACTTGGGTAACAGGTTACAGTCACAGGGGAATAAATCTGGGAAATAAGGAGGATGTTTGAGTATGACGCCTTTAGAAGCCAGAAACTCCCTCACAATGATCGAAATGTGTGCTGGTACGTTGTCATGCAGGAACGACCAACTGCCTTCTGTCGGTACTGAGGACGAAGTCTGCGTACTCGGGCCAAAGAAACGCTTCAACACTTCCAAATAGCAACGTCCAGTGTCAGTAGTACCTTCAGAAATGAGCTCCTTGTCTTGATTCGTGACTTCTGCAGCCGCACCTTTTTTGGCGTCGGTGATGATGGTCCTTTCCAAACCGAACTCTGGCGCTTGGTGAGAGAATCATACTGAAAACACCCATGTTTCATCGGACGTCACAATTGACTTCAAGAAGTTTTTTATTCCCGTCAGCTGCTGCAATCATGTCTTTGCAATGTTCGACTCTTGCATGTTTTTGGTCATCACTCAAAGAGTGGGGGACGAACTTTGCACACACTTTCTTTTTTTTTAAATCTTCCGTTAGGAACCGATGAATTGTGCTTTTGCTGATACCTGTCATTTCCTCGAGGAATCTCGCCGAAACGCAATGGTCTTTTTTTTAAAAGGCCACTCACTTTCATGATTTCTTCGAGTGATCGACCACTTCTCGGGCGGCTGGTGTGTTCGTCGTCTTCCAGACGCTCCCTTACATTTTTACATCTCTTGTACAATTCAAAAATAATCGTGCGACTCAGGGCTTCGCCTCAGTAAACTTGTTGCAGTGTTTTCAGTGTTTCGCTAGCTGTTTTTTCCAAGCTTGAAACAAAATTTGACGTACGCGCATTATTCAATCTTAGCGATCTCTGAGATGGTCAAGTTACACTATTACCACAAACCGTATGCACTAAGTCACCTTTTTATTTAAATATTTGGAGAGATATAAGAAATTATTCTTAAACAAATAAGAGGATACAACTTATAAGGAGTGCAGCTCAAGCTTTTGCTGAAAAGGTGAAAGTACTTTCCCTAATAAGCCCATAAGGAGATAAACTTTTTATTTCATATGGTGTTTCTAATGTATTAACTTCTCTAAAGGAAGTTATGGATAATGTTTATCTAAACATACATCTGAATGTGAGATGACATCTGAATGTGTTAGAGGGCAATACTTGCTGCTAAAACTGACGCTGTCAATACGAACAACCACATTCAGGACATGAATCCACGCTCTCTAATTGAATACAACTCTATTGAAACAGTTACATGTTGAACAAGGATGTTGATGGGGCTGTAAACAGAGTTCCTTAATTCTCTCAATTCATCCATAAAATATTTTTTAATATAGACAGAAATAATTCAATACTCATAGCCTGTATTTGATAATCTAAAAAGTTAAGGATGAAATGTCAAATTTTCATGACCAAACCCAATTGTACACAAAATTCCAGTACGAGCATTTTAAATGATTCTTGCGTTTTTCCAAAATGAATATTTGCTGTATTATTTCTAAGGAATTTTCTTATTCATATTCAAATTCGGTTATTGCTAAATTTCATCAAACAAACAGGCCGAGCAACGCCGGGCATTTCAGCTAGTTTCTTATAAAATCTAATCTAAGATTCCTTAGTTTCTACATGAAAGAATAGATCTTGTATTTATGTTTCAGTGCACTTTGTTCGGGCGCGGTGTTGTAAATAAGTTAAAATAAGAAAAAATATTGACAACCAAAACTTCTTTGTAATCGTGCTTTTCTTTTAAGTAGTTGAAAGCTTAGATATTCTATTTCGAAAACTATATTATGCATTAGAAAATAAAAGACATAAAACAAGAAAGCATGAAAGTTTTATTACTATAACGCTTATTTGAAATCTTTTCTAAAAAAAAGAGGAGATTCTAGTGATATTTCGGAGATAAAAGCCGGAATTTCTTTCAGAAAACCAGAAGAGTTAGTGTCGCTTGATTTCAGAACAAAATCAATAAAGATCTATTTTATCCCGGTTGAGAAACAAATAAAAGTTTTATTACAACAGCATTCTTAAGTAGTATATGCCGCAGACACATACACACACATACACGAAAATATACATGACATAGGTTTAAAGCATCGCAACAAAAATACATTTAAGGCAACACACCGTGACGCATGGATATTCAATGTTTATGCGGGTTTAAAAATGATAATTTTTCTCAGTACAGCCCATCCAAAGAGTATGAGGGTTCTTCATAAATTAGTGCCTTTTATTTTACTTCTATCTAGATATTTATATTTTTTTCATTAGTCATGCTGGATACTGGAGTGAAAATACACCTGGGTTCTATGGTCGTTGGCCTCAGAGTTTTGTCCCGCCTAAAGTCGCTTATAACAAATTATCCGGGCGGCCTTTCTACAGAGGGTTGTAAAAGAACTATGGTAACAATTAGCATATTTAAATGTGGAGCGCGCGTTCATTTCACGTGAGCTATCATCTGTGAAGTATTTCAGGGCAGTTAATAAAATAGTTAGTATTAGAACAGCGAGCTAAAAATATTGCATTATGACACGGAAAATTGACAGGTATGGGGAGGGCTACATAACAGCGCTTTTTGACGTCAAATTCAGCTATTCCTAAATTATGAAAGCACGCAAGATGCGAGGCTTCGTAGTTTTCAAGAAAGTGATATCAATGTACTAAATAACATTGGCAAAACCAGAAGCGGCGCTATTCCTGAGGGACAAAGCAGGCCAATCCGAGACCATCCACTAGTCATACTCCGGGAAAGCTCGGGCTCTCGTAACCGGATGTAACCCACTGACACAACGGGCCATTGGGCATAAGGTAAGAGCATCTGTGTACATGGTAAACACAATTAACAATCAATCTGTGATTTATGACTGGAGAAGCGACAAAAGAGCCACGTTCATAAGTTATTGCCGCGCCATGTTCAAGAGCGACGACCAACTGTCGTAAACAACATAAACGATACCTGGCGTATGAAAAGTGGAAATACGTGGTTACACTAGATGAAGCGTATGTTTATTTAAGCGACTGCAATAAGAGTCTATGCATTTTTTACCTTCCAAGTAGTTCAAATGACTTCAGAAAACGGTACTTTGAGGACAAGAAAACATTTTCGAAAGATTTCATGATCGTGGCTGTATATAGCTACAACGGCAAGTTACTTTACACAGAGTTGAGTCAAAGGCCAAAATCAACGCCATGTACTACCTGACTAGTGTTCTAACCCATATCTACCTGTGACATCCTCTGTTTGTACCGTACAGAGGTAAACAAGATGGTGAACAACTTTGTCCCTGCATATATTAAGAATGACTCCAATCATTATCATTCTCAAAAATGGCGGTTTTCTACCATCTCCTCGTAGAATATGTTTGATTTCTCTCCATGACAATGCAGGGTGAAATGAATTAGAATCTATCAAACTGTATGCCAGATACAACGGCTACTGTGGAAAAATTAATGAAGACGATGAAAAGACAATTGGTGTAGAAGAAGTCAACAATGAAGAACGTCAACAATGATTTTTGTAAAACTAATATCCTTTCGTACAATGTAAATTTGAACAGAGGCCTTAAAAGGATTTTCAAAAAATTCCACTATAAAGTAGCCTGCAAAATTTCGAATATTTTGAGGAAAAAACTAAACATGGTAAAAGACATGATTCTCAGAGAATCCTGTACGGAGGTTTATAAATTTGAATGTTCCTTTTGCAATAAGTTTTAATTGGGACATTGAAAAAGAGGAATAAAGACTAGAATGAAGAAGCATTTCTCATATATTAAAAATGGAGAATGGGTGATGTCTGCTTTTGCAGATCTTATTTTACAACGAGACCATAATTTCTCAACAGATGGCATTAAAATTATGGGAATTTGCTTCCTCTCCTTGAATCTGTTCAATTTGCCAAGCATAAGCCATCTAATTGGTTGTTGAATAAAGACGATGGTCCTGTACCAATAACCGACTGGATGCCTTTAGTCAAATAATTTCTGTTGTTGGTTAACCGCTGCTATATAGAGTGTCCCATTTAACCTGACATATTAATATACAGTGCTCCCTCTATATAACGGAACTCTACATAAAGCCAAATTTATAACGGCAAGTCCATATAACGAAGTTTTTTTCCAGAAAATAAAAATGGTAGTCTCATTCATGTCTGCAGTTTTTATTTTCCGGAAAAATTCCATTATATAGACTTGCCGTTATAAATTTGGCGCTATGTAGAGTTCCGTTATATAGAGGGAGCATTATAACTCAAAAAATACGCATCTTACAAAAAAATAAAAAAAATACATGTTTAATATTTTTTTTTTAAATTATCCAATGATACTAAACTTGGACCCCCTAATCCCATCCTCCTATGGGTGGGACGGGAGGCAATTTTGAAATTTCAAATGGGAACCCACATTTTTTATTGCAGATTCGGAGTCTACGCTAAAAAATATATAAGTTTTGTCTGAAACATTGTTTTGATCAACGCCGCTAAATACTGGGTGAGTCAAAAGTCTGTTCCCCCCCCCCCCCCCAGACAATTTCAAAATTAGTGGAGATACAACAAATCTGTTGCAGGCAACAAATAGGAAGTTAAGTAGGGGCTAAACAATGTTGGTGTCAAATTTGATCGGCCGGCCAGGTGGCCGAGAGGGCTAGGGCGTAAGCTTTCTATTTCTCGAGTCCACCTGGTCGTGGGTTACAATCTCGCCGTGGGCGTGGATGTTTGTGTTTGTCCCAGGCTGCGTACAGATATAACTTTGCAAAAGGCGCAAAATGACCTTAGTAGTTGACGCCAAAAATCCTAATACCAACCAATTAAATTTTATCTTTGACTTTGAATTATGCAACTTGCGGTTTGTAATTTTATAACCATTACAGGTAGAGAAAATTTTTTAATTGTATAGTTGTAGAGCTCAAAACGCTGATTTTAACAAAAAAAGAGAGAGAATATAAATAAGCATAAAATTAAACCCACTACAACAAAAGGAAATTTTAACAAATGGTGTATGCGGCTGTATCAGCATCAGTAAATGTGCTGTGCAGACATAAAATCCATCATAATATTAAATATAATGGATTCTGTGAAATACCATGCACAGATATGCTTTGCTGCAGAACACATTGAGCACTTCATTCATTGCCAACACTCAATGTAGTGTGAGTTGTTTTTGAAATTTCATTTTGTTGTTGTGGGTTTATTTTTACGCTTATTTTTAAACTTTTTTTATTTTTTTTTTTATTTTTATTTTTTATTAAAATCAGAGCTTTTAGCCTCACAGCTGTACAATTGGAAATTTTTCTCTACGTGTAACGATTACAAAGTTACAAATTGCAATGGGTAAAACTCGAGATCAAAGGTCAAATTCGATACCACCCTTGTTTAGCCCCTATCTAACTTCCTGTATGTTGCCTGCAACTTATTTGTTGTATCTCCACTCGTTTTGAAATTGTAGACTTTTGACTCTCCTGTGTAGTGGCTTTGTTAGCTGTTATTTTCACTTGTTGTTTCTCACTGATGAAGGCGACAGAGAGTTCCGAAAGACACTGGTTCACATTTTATAAAATTCATTTATGTGGAATAGTTTTGTTTTTTTTTTGTTCTTTTTTTCTTTCTTGTTTTTTATAACTGAATGTTTTTGAGTTGCCTGGCTGAAGCTGACTGCCAGGGAAACCAGAAATTTTCCCGCCTCTTACAAATTAGTCGCCAAGAAAAGATCAAATACAGATGAAAAGTAAATTTAAAAGAAAATCATATTTTCATTTCAGACAATTTCAGACAATTGCTTCTGTGTAATGTTTGTAAGCAACTTCCTAAATTATTAGAAACAATACGCTACGTATGGTGATGTTCGAGCAGTAAATAAAATTCTTCGATTAAACAGAAGTAATATACCTATTTAAATTTGACTTCTTCTCATTTGTTGAATTCGGCATTGAAGCTGCAATTTTTTTTCAATCCCCCTTTTAAGTTTTAATAAAGTTATCGGTGATCTCATTTGCATTATTTAAAAAAAAAATTAAATATCTATAAAAATAACGCAATTTGATTCATGAAAAAATTAGCTTTCGTTTTTGACTTGTGTCCTAATAATATAGAAAAATCTAAAACTTTGTTATTTGAGGTTAAAAAATTAAAAAAAAAATCTACTCTATAATGTCCTTGTGCTTTCTTATTGATCCGCAAGTGAGCAGACCGTGCGAATGGTGCCAAAATAAAAGTGTGTCGCCATCTGTTGTCTCTTCTTCACGTGTTACACGGATACATAATTTTCATGCGTCAAGGCCAGCCATCGACACTCTTGCCATCTATTGTCGAATAGAGAAAACATTCAGCCTTTTACTCATTCATTTTTCCCACAAAGAAAAAATTTCCCAAATGTTTCGTCTGTTTCTCCTTTCGAAACGAATCTGTTCCCTTTAAACAGTTTCTAGATGAACTCTTCTTTGTTTTTCAATTTAATTCTTTATCATGGGGAATTAAATGCTTTTGGTGACAACCAAGTGGAAGAACTAAACATTTTCTATCGGATGGTGAAGGTTTTCTTCGTTCGATGGCGTTAGTGTCGAGTTTTGTCGCAGTGTCGTTGTGATCCGATTTGCCATTTCTCATCGTGAGCCCCAATCGAAGGGCGTTGCTCGCATCAGACCATCGTCGAAGGATTGTTAAGCGAGTGTGGGTCTTTTGTTGGAAACAGGGCTCTTGTTTTGAAAGTCCGTCTTCCCCCCCAAACTATGGCTACGGATGTCCTTGTGGATATTGTTAACTATGAAACACCAGTGGAAGAGGAAGGTAGAAACTCAAAGCCTAATAATGTCTTCTTATAAAAAACAATAGCACCATTTAATAATATGACGCTAAAGCAGCCCCCCCTCTTCACCCCCGCCTCCACTGTCGCTTTATTTTGCATTTAAATTTGTTTTCCTCATTAAAGTTTTGCTCCCTCTCTTTATCTATTCCTATTCTTAGATTACATCAATTGCTAC
The DNA here is from genome assembly GCA_023313115.1 of Rhysida immarginata. Classification (NCBI taxonomy): domain Eukaryota; kingdom Metazoa; phylum Arthropoda; class Chilopoda; order Scolopendromorpha; family Scolopendridae; genus Rhysida; species Rhysida immarginata. The sequence goes on from JAHWFO010016894.1 coordinate 1,700,722, forward strand.
TTAATATAGCACCGCCTCTTATGTTTGAGACTAGTGAATTTAATTGTGCAGTAATTACTAAGTGTTTTCATCCAAAATGTGTGTACCTTTATTCCAGGGTTTCGAGGCTTTTTATCAATGAATCCCATTCATTCTTTTGCTTAAGTATTCATTGGCAATTTAACGTAGACGGCGAAGGCATAAGCGTATCAACTTTCTGTGTCTTCTTGCTACAATTGCATTCATACTTACAGGAAGAAAGGAGAAAATTATCAGATTTTTTTTACTTATTTAATGTTATTTTGTTTCTTAAGAATAGTTTGAGTTGGAATTGTTCATTTGTCGTGACTCTTCTTTCTGCAGTCATGGCAACAGGCAGTCGCGGCCGAATTCAATTAAGTGAGCGGGGGAGTTGGCCGAAGACCTACCGAAGAAACGCTTGAAGGGAAAGGAAAAGAAACCTTGGTGGCAATGGCCATTTGGGGGTCATTACACAAGATGATGTTCCTCTTTCCCCCACCTATAGCTATTTTCCCCTTGGTTTTATTATCATCAGGGAACGCGAACAGTTTCTCTAAGAAGAAAAACCCAAGAAATTCGGTAGCAGGGTCTATGAAGAATTTTTACAGCAGTTCATTCACTGTGTAAAAATATGTTATCAACCGACCCACTTCTGTCATAATTTATACATAAGTAATATCTTTATGAGCTTAATGCGTTTGTGAGTTTCTGAATTGCTAGTACACTATGATAAAAATTTAAAAAGCAAACTGTAATGAGGTGAGGTTGTATTGAAGACTAAACCAATTCACTGAAATATATGAATTGCTTATATTGTCACTAATATCTCTGAAATAATCACATTGTGAGTCGCTTTAAGTATCGTAATATCAAAGCGATTTTCTTTATTATAACAGGGCATGTGTTTTTAATTCATTGAGCTCTTTTGGAAATATCATTGGCCTGATCATCCTAAAAAACTATGCTCATTTACAAATAAAATTGATACGTATAGGCTTAAATATGGCTTGCTTATTTAAAATAATATAAAGATATTAACACTACTTGTTTATGCGCATTACATCTAATAAGAAATAATTTTACTGAATTTCAATTTTGTAATCATCGTCAGGACGTTGAAACTTAGGCGTCGTAATAATAACTCGTAAAACTGAAGGCAGGTGAATGTTTGTTTTTTTTAATACCCCAGCCTATAATTTACTAAAAGTTCGCTATAAATGTATCCTCGATTACTTTATGACTTCATTTTATTGGTCTTTTTCCGTGGATGCTTTTCCAATAATGCTTAGTGATCTACGTTGATGGCTTTATTTCAACCGCCTGATCTTGACATTAAGAATTAAATACTTTGTAAAGCATTTTTTTTGTATTACCTTTTCAAAAATCCCTAAGATAACATGACGCGAAGCTTGTTTTTACAGGATGGAGTTACATTAAGTAGGAAGTAACATCGGAGCTTCCCTCAAACTTGGAAGCTTTGCGGCACAGTTTTTAAGACATAAAGAGCGGGAAATTGATTGTGACATGGGAGTGGAATTAAGGGCCGTTAACCCCTAGTGAATTATACACGTCATCATCCGGAAATAAAAAAAATTGAAAAAAATCTTTATTTTCGATCAATAAAAGAAATGCACCGTTTCCTAAATCCCTAAGTAGCATTCGTTCTCCTCGAAAGTAGGCGTGGTTCGACGAATGGTCGTCAGCAAAACACAAGGTATAATTCGCGTTTTGTAAGGTTGTTATTCTTTTGGAAATTACTAGGGTAGTATTTTAACTGTGCAATCATATTTTTTAAGATTTTCTATTTTGCTTTGGAAGATATTTATATATAAATTTGTAGGATTAGTTGGAATTAGAATTATCTGAGTTATATTCACAACAGATGAGCGCGTGTTGGTTTTATTTACATATCGTGTTATCATCTTGGGAAAAGGATAAAACAAAAGTTTTTTTCATCTTCGCTGTTAGGAAATCCATATACGTTGTTTTTCTCGTGAGACTTGAAAGAAAATCTTTCGTTATCCTATAGGAACAAAAAGCAAGAAAGAAATTAAAGCGATTTTGTTCGTTTATGTATTTTCGATTTGTCTTCGTCTTTTGCCAATCGCCAGGGAATGGGAGAAATCCATGAAGAATCAATCAAGTCTCTGAATAATTTAAACGTTTCTATAGCAACGAAATGTCTCTCTGACCCCCTTCATCCAACAGATGGCGTTTGCTTAATTACCATCCACAGTTTAAACGATAATAAATCAATCAACATCCTCCCGAGATTAACAAACGAGGGTGGCTCCTCAAAGTTCTTAACCAAATGAAGAATTTTTTAAAGTTTTTCTTTTGAAGTGATCGATCACTATTAAGACAAAAATAAGACACTATTAAGAAAAAAATATTCTTCACATTCTTGTTTACTATTTTTATTTATTCGACCCATGGGGTTTATATCTTAACGATAATTTTAAATGAATTTCGTAATATCTCTCATGCATAAAAAAAAAGTCATCGTCCCATGCCGAGCTACTTTATTAATATTTAACTGCATTATAAAAAAATGCTACCATTTTATAATAAATATTAATTATACTTTTTTCCTCTAAATATGAAAGCAATTTAATCCAGTTCAATATTAAATTGAATATCTCGTATCACATGTTCAAATAAACTACCCCTGCATATATCTATTGAGCCTGCTTCTAAAGCGATTCTATTTTTAACCATAAAATTTCATTCAATTATAAAACTGTAAGGATTCCGAATGCATTCTAAAACACTTGCTGTTTCAGTCTCAGGTGATCTTTTATATTTCTGGACATTCTACTTTCATTTGTGCTCTTTCTGTTAATTATTATGCTTTCACAAAATGACAGGCTCTCGGATTGCACTACCGAGTCCGTTTACAATATTAAATCTAATTCTATGTACAGTGTCAGTCTATTAGATTAAGTTTAGGTAGAGTAGGTAGTATTTGATTTAATGTTTATGCGGAAATGGTAAAATACAGTTCGATAATATAATTTTATACATCCTAACTCGTAGATAAAGTTATCTTTAAAGCTCATAGATTTTGTAGTCCTCGAGTCTGTCAAGGTGCGGATTCGAGTTCTGAGATCATAATAATCATAATAATCAAGTGGAAATGCTCAAATGATCTAGTAGCGAGCCAAAATGAAAGAAAATCTGCGTGGAACAGATTTCATTTTAGATAAATTAGATTTTCATTCACGCTAAAAAATATGTCTCATATTTTTGAGTTTGGAAATTAATTAATATGTTCATCCATTCCTTCTTTTGACAGAAGAATAATTCTCTGATATTCTCTTTGTTTGTAGAGAATTATCCTTTTTGCTTTGATAAAGGATAGTCTCTATCCGAAACGTCAGTTTTTTATTTTTATTTATTAATTATTATTTATTTTTAATTAATAACTATTATTCATTTTATAGATAAGAAAGACTGCACTGCTTTCGTATCTTTACCAACAATTGGGTTAAATTATAATTATACTGCTGCTTATTGTCTCATGTACGAGGGAAAGCCAGTAAATACGTCCAAATGGTGATTTAAAATATACTAAGTGGGACATGAATCTGAAACACAGCTAGATTTGCAAGTTATTATCTTCTTTTTTCTCAATAAAATCCCCGCTGTTATTAATGCTTTTTCTTTTAATAAATACATTCAATCTGTTTATTATTTGCAAAACGCTGGCCGCCAAGATGGTTTTTGAGCGGACCAAAGAGATGGAAATCGCTCAGAAAAAAGCAAATGACGAGGAGGTGAAAGTGAAGTGCAATATTGGTTCAGTCAGCAAAGCCCAGTTAACTATTGAGAAAGTACAGAGTGATTCAGTCAATTTCTGACCATTTCAGTGCTATGATTTATTGACCCATTAATGTTTACAAACTTAGCATTTCATTATGATATTTTAGGCAGTTCGGAGTTTTTATTCCCGTGGAAAAGTCTTGATGATATGCTCAATGTGGCCACACGAACGTTTTGAACTGCTTGCAGCCGAATGGTGAAGTTGTTCATAACTCTATCCAGGATTTCAGCATCCACAAGGGTGCAGCAGTCGACGATGCTTTGTCACAGCTGGTCTAGGGTTCTTGGTGCTGCAGTGAACACACTGTCTTTAAGGAACCCTCAGAGATAAAAATCACATGGGTTTAGGTCAGGACTCGTAAGGGGCCAAAGAAAGCCACCCCCGAATCGATCTGGAAACCTGTTTGAAATGACACGATTTCCGAATTTCTGATTGAGAAAGTCTAGCACTTCATTAGTGGTGTGAGGCCTAGCCCCATCCTGTTGAAACCATTGATGTCGAAGCGGTATACGCCTCCTTCGCAGCTCGGGGATGAAGAAGGTTTCCAACATGTTAAGGTAAGCCTGTGACGTTACGGTGCCCTCAAAAAAGAACGGACCAATGATGCCTCTTTTGGAAATCGCGCACCAAGCCATAACCTTTCGTGGATGAAGAGGTGGATCTCATGAGGGTGCTGGTAAGCCCAAAAACGAACGTTGTGTTTATTAACGTCACCTGACATATGGAAGAAGGCCTCATCTGACACCCACAGGTTGTCCACAATGTCCTGATTGGCTTCCATTTCTGCTCCAAACTCCATCGCAAATTGTTGTCGCTTCTGTCTTCCAGTGTCTGTTAACTCCTGATAAACATGGATCTTATACGGGTACAGGTGTAAATCCTTTCTCAAAATTCGCGACGTCGTGGTATACGACAGCCCTTCTTCAATGGATAGGCGGCGAACAGATTTTTTGGTAGGGGAATCGACCAACCTTGTGCGAACATTTTCGACAACTTTGGCCGTTCGAACACGAGCTTCGTTCCCGCCTTTTTTGTTGCCTTTAACACATCCAGTGGCACGAAATTGCTTGACAAAATCCATGATTGCTTGCCTGCCTGGTGCGTCTCGACACTTATACTCCTTCCGGCACGTTCTTTGCACGGTTACAGGTGATTTTGTCTCGAAATACCATTCGACAACCTTGCATTTCTGCTCTTTTGATAAAGCGGGCGCCATTTTTCAACAATACGATTTTCATGCAGCGCCGTTGCAACAATACAAACTCCAACTATTTAGAAATTCGATATGGCGCTCATATTCTTTCAATTGTTTATCCCTAATGCACGTCATTCGAGTGAAATGGTCAGAAATTGACTGAATCACCATGTAGTATGGCGAGACTAGAACGTTAATGAGACCAAAAGCATTAACAACAACGGGGATTATGTTGAGAAATAAGAAGATAATAACTTGCAAATCTAACTGTAGTAGTTTTTTCACACAAAACTGCATATTAGTTGACAAGGCGAATTCAACTAGGTTCGCGTTTTCGTTAGTTTTTCAACACAAAATGCATAGGATAGACGTACAAGTAATTGAAGTTTAAGACATTACTGTGAAACGAAATTGTGTACGTATATCAAATTGCATTTTGAAACTTTTCTAGTTACACCATTAAATTGTAAATATAATGCAGAATGTGCCAATCTTTAAACAATTATTATATCTTTAAAAGCTGTTAAGTTATTAAATTTTTTTCTAACTAATGCATGAATCACCAGTAGTTGACAGTTAATGCACCAGAAGTTGACAGGCAGTTTCGCGAGTAATTGACAATATTTTAATGACACATTTTATTATAAATTTTTACAAAAAAAATTGACAACATTCAAAAGTAGCTGATGAAATCAAGCATTTTTAACAATGTGTAAAGTATTTAATATTAACTAAAATTGTGCGTTTCAAATTTGAGTTGTTCATAAAGATCATTTATCTTTTTTTCCTTTGAAATAATAAACAAAATCAGCCCACGCCCATATAGAGTGCAAGGACCATAGAAAATGAAGGTGTTTTCCAGTAGTGCAATATCATCAGATCATGGCCAACAAATTAATTGTTCGTAGAAAAACTTGATTTTTGACGATTGTTCTCTTACTTGCAAAATTCATCCAATTCGTCCTATGCTACTTCTTATAGTAAATACGAGAATAGAATTCTTGGAAGATAACTTGTCCTGGGCGATCTGTTGATCGTCTCTGTGATAAGATTCAGGACCGACCAAAAGAACCGGCGAATAGGGCCTAGAAGATTTATGTCAAAGTGGGTGATCTAGACAGTCAAGTTCCTAAAACTGACACAGCTAGGTCAATTACTGGAAATTAAGAAGTTACACTTAAAACCATCAGTTTCTTTTATTATCACCCTACGTTCTATATCACATTAAAATATTTTTATTCGTTTTTTTAAGCATAGAAATTATCACTAATTGACAATTTATGTCAATTACTAGAGACACTACATATATGGGTTCTAGTAGTTGACGGTGGATTAAAACAGTTTACACATTAATAAATAATAATACATGTAATTATACAGGGTGATTCAAATCGTGTGTAAAACAATTTAAGAGGGTATTATAGAAGTCAAGGTAAACACAAAAAGCTAATGAACATGGGTCCGAATTTGAACGATAACTGAGATATGAAAAGAAATAAAAATGCCGCCACCAAGATCAACAACTTAATAACTCAGGTCCCGTAAAGCCTAGATTAATGAAATTTTGAAGAATAACAGGGCACATAAAACTGTGTGTACCGTTTAAAATTCGATTGAATTCCAACAAGAAGTTTCTGAGTAACTCATTCAACATCATAACAGGTGGTCACTTGTGAGTACTTACCAACACTTGTAAACAATTTTGGGTGTGTAACTCGGAAACTGCTCTTTGGAATTCGATAAAATTTTAACGGTATACACAGTCTTATGTACCCTGTTATTCCTCCAAATTTCATTAATCTAAGCTTTATAGAACCTGAGTTATTAACTTGTTGATCTTGGTGGCGGCATTTTTATTTCTTTTCATATCTCGGTTATCGTTCAAATTCGGACCCATGTTCATAGGACTTTTTGTGTTTACCTTGACCTCTATAATACCCCCTTAAATTGTTTTACACACAATTTGAATCACCCTGCATAGTGGAGAGGAACCTCCAGACATCAGGTAATGATTTTTCCATTGAAAAATAAAAGGAAAAAGTTTGCGACCTGGATTCGAACCAGGAATCTCGACTGTCATGGTCGGCGCCTTGTCAAACTTGCTTGTCTTTTAGACACCTTGACAGCATGGCTATCCGGGTGTCTACGATAGCCCAATTGGTAGAGGCGTCGACCATGACAGTCGAGGCTCCTGGTTCGAATCCAGGTCGCAGAATTTTTCCTCCCATTTTTCAATGGAGAAATCATTAGTTAATACATTGATCATCTGAAATTCTGTTACTATTAGAAGTATTGTCCACTGATCACACAAAAAGGTTCACGTAAAATTAGTAACAAATATTGCATAACATTCATGAAATAAATTAAATTAAGTAATCAAACCCTCGCGTAGTGGTTCATTACAGGTTTATTTCCGACTCGGTAAGGCATTGAACAATCTACATGTGTTTGCGGCCATAATAGGGAGCAAAGTTCGTAGTTTTTTGCTGTTCTGGGAAGCCTAATACATTGTTTAATACGAGTTGGCAACACCAGTACCTTTTCTTGCCTTGTTACTTTATTAAAAGCCTTTAAATCGTGAATTGTGAATTACTAGTACACGGTCAACTACTGGTATATCTACCCTATGTTTCACATTCTTATCCCACTTAGTATATATATTTTAAATCACAATTTGTGACTTGTTTACTGACTTCCCCCTCGTACTTAGATATTAAACCTGGTTTCTATACGCTCGATCGTTCAGTATGAATGTTTTGTACGGCTCTATATCTTTCAGTTATGAAAATATTAACGAAAAATCAGACGATTTCCATACGTGCGGAAATCGACTTCTTTTATCATACCCCACCGACAAAACTCAAGATGGAAACTAAAATCGCGCTTATAGGAACCAGATTGTTTATAGGTTGATTTGCTTATGTATTGTAATATTGTTACTTTGTTTAGATGTTTTGTAACCTAGCCAAAATGATCCTTCTCCAATTTTTGTATCTAATTAACTCCCACTTAATTTCTATAGAGGAAACCCATTTGATTTCTCATTTAATAATTATCAGTTACTTTACTGATTTTCCAAATTTAAAATTTTATTTAAATATTTGTCTTGATGTTTTCTTTTAATTCTAAAGTGATGATATGAATATTTCCATATAAATTAGTAATATTAACCATCTGGACATGAAATAGTCGAAAGTTAATATCTAAGATGTGTCTCCAGCATTTGATATCTACGAAAGAGCATCTTACTACTACATTAGACTGGCACTTTGTTACCATCTGGACATGAAAGCATCAAAAGTCAACATCTGCGCGACATTCATCTAGAGCAGGGGTCGGCAACTGGCGGACCGCGGAAGGCAGATACTGGACCGCCAAAAATATTTTGAAAGTTTATAACAGCTATAGGAATAACCTTTTGAACTGTCGCTGATTATCACGATGCTATCGAAAATTAAAATAAAAAATTATAAATCATTAGATGGTCTGTGAGGGGTTTTAATGGTTCGCCTACCTCAGCTGTTCGAAATAATGATGAAAAATAGGAAAGAAAATTCCGCAGCCCGGGATCGAACCAGGAACCTTTGGCTCGGACCGCCAACGCGCTAACCAATTGCGCCACTGCGGCCATGAAAGTATTTCGCTATTTACATGACCTTAGGGCTTGGTTAGAGCAGTTACCTAGTTCGCCTTAGGAAAGTTAGTCCCAGCCGAAGTGGCGCAATTGGTTAGCGCGTTGGCGGTCCGAGCCAAAGGTTCCTGGTTCGATCCCGGGCTGCGGAATTTTCTTTCCTATTTTTCATCAATAAAAAATTAGTAAGGAATATGAGTTGTTTTTTTTTCTGGACCTCGATAAAAATTTTCAAAAGTATCCGGACCCCACCTAAAATTACTTGCCGACCCCTGATGTAGAGAGTCTCCAAAGTTCGGTTCTACAAGAAGTCATCGTGAGTTTCATATCTAAAGGGTGGTCAAATATACTTTCATTGAACTTAAAATACATTCCGTCTGTACATTACTAATTTATATGCAAATTATCATATCACCACTTTAGAATAATTCAACTTTCCATTTTATTTTAATGTTTTCTATTAACTGTTTTTTTTTTCTTTCATCTATTATCTTTATGTTTACTTCACTACTATCTCGAAAAATTTAATTAATAGCACGAGATATATAAAATGTTTTTAAATTTTATTGCATTTGTTTAATGTTAGCTGCGTATAATTAAATGTGCGTATATCCCTTTAATGGCACTTTTCCATGATGTATAGCAGCAGCTCACTTTGAATATGAAAGAGCGACCACGTGCAAAATATTCGCATTTCAATGGCCTATCTTTTTGAGAAAACCATTGAATCATAATTGTTGTTGAATCTGAAAGTTTCGTTTACGCCCACATAAAAGGGGCCCATCTGCATTTTAACGACACTTTTAACTCCATTTTTACTTCTTCTTTTCTCTTATCTGTGTGGCTAATTATGTCATAAAACCCACATGGAATAACGCACTTCTACTCAAGGGCAAATCTTATGGCCCATGCGGCTGTTGGATTCAAATTGTCTCTCGGCCATTGGAATGAAGAACTCTGGGCCTAAGTCATAATATCCGTATCGAATAACGTAATAATTATTTGTGGGGAATAGGACCGCAGTTAGTGAAATTATTGTAATTTCAAAGAATGAAACACTTTTAATTATAGTGTGATTTTCAAGTTGCAAGTGTTAATTATACAGAAATATTATGCTTACGAAGACTGAGGTCGCGTATTCCGATTCGCCATTGATGCTAATGAGAATGTTCTGAAATGGAAGCTAGCCTGACAGAGTTTAAATTTGTTTATTTAATTACAAGAGAGCTTCCTATTAATTTGCCGTATCTTTTAAATGATGGGGCTAAGGGCTGTAAAGCCTATAAAAGGCCAATGATGATGATGATGATGAATTTTAATACCAAAAAAACCCAACTTTAAATGGAGCATAGAACTTAAGAAACTGATGTTCTTAAATTGTTTATAAAGACATCCAGTTTCCAGAAATTGATCATACCACTTACGGATGCTTTGTTTAGTAGTGAAATCTTTATACTCCAAGACGCAATATGCCTTTTAATTCACAGCCGCCATCTTTACTTTTATCGCGACACTGGCGCCATCACAGCCTCCAATTAAGGGAAGGTTAAAAATATTTGAGTTTTCCTGCATTTTAAACCCTGTCTGTTTAGTTTATGTTATAAAATAAATGCATAAGAAAATTTTGAAATGCCGGACATCATTTTGAATCACCCTGTACAGTCTCGCCTTCTACTGAAGAAAGGTCATCCGATTTCAGTTTCAAATAATTCGCCGACATACATGGAATACACAATAGAACGTCGCAGATTAAGCAATCTTTTTTCTCGTAGCGATGAGGTATGGTGCATTCGATGAAAGAAAAACTTTAAGCATTTTAAATGTACTGACAGATTTTAAGCATACTTGTCGAATTTTTCCGTTCACTATTGCGCGTGAGCCACTGTCGCAAAACGGCGACTCCCTAGATGAAAGCGTTCTGCGTGCTCGAATTTGCGTAGTTTACATCGGTGATAACATGTAGCAATCCTTCCGGGGGCAGTTCGAAACAGACCGCATCCAAAAACAACAACCGGCAATGGTATAAGCAATTTCGGATGATGGGATGCATCTGTAAAAGCAAAAAGACAGATGGAGAAGGTGGAAAGTGTTATAAGCGTGTTTTCATCACAGTTTCTGCACTTGTACCATAAACTAGGACGTTCTTCCCCCAAACATAATATAATAAATTAACTGAAGAAACTTTTTCAAACATATCACAATATGAAATAGAATAGGGAAGGAAAAATTCCGCGACCAGGGGGTCTAGGCTGAACTCATCGACAAGCTGTCGATCTCGACAAAATCTAACCGTCGATAAGTGGCATATTACACATTTATACACAAGTTTACACACGTATGGCTAGGTGATATACACTGATATACACAAGTTTCCACACATTTACACATAATTTTACACATTTCTCCATGTACACACGTAAATACATACATAAGCACATACCTGTAGACACACTATATTATTATTTTCACAGTTCAAGTTTCGTAGCACAAGAGAGTACTTCATGTATGTAAATATTTTTAAACAAGTTTTTGTTAATATTTTTAGAAAATGTGTATTCTTGAGCTATGTTATTTAGCCTGCAGGCCTGAAACGAAGGAAAAAAAGATTTTAATAAGAAATCTGTTGCTAAATTCAGAAATAACGATCGCCAAGTGCATAGTCGACTGCTCTTGAATTGTAGACAAGAATAAGGCAGTTGTCGATGGTGAAAGTCTACACTAGAAAATCGACGGTGTAGAGTCTGTACACTGTAGACTCTGTAGACAAGTAGACAAATCTACACTGTAGACTCTGTAGACACTGTAGACAAGTCGTGTTCATGCTAGCTCGAATCGACAAATGCGTCATTAACCACGTGACCATCGACACTTGTCGACAGTCGACTGCTTGTCGATGAGCTCAGCCTAGACCCCCTGGATTGAACCAGGGAACATGCCTATCGTTGGCACCGCTCATACCAAGTTGAGTTAAATTTCATCAATTTATTTGATGGTTTAAGGGTAAGGATTGTTCCCGACTTGCGAGCCGGGGCCGGCTGTGCCGATTGAGCTGCTTGGTAGCTTCATGGAAGTCCAATTGGATATCTTGTAACAGTATGGCGAATCGTATCCGCGGTAGCTCAATTGGTAAGAGCAGTGCCAGCGATAGGCATGGTTCCAGGTTCGAGTCCCGATCGCGGAATTTTTCCTTCCCTATTCTATTTGTTGTTAGGGCGTTCTTCTTTCATTCCAGTGTAACATTTGTCGTCACATCCCATCGCTAGGAGAAATGAAAAAAAATTTTCAAACTGCCATATTCTTTTGTGTATACTGTCCGCACGCCACGAGAAGACCGCTGAGTTGCTTAATGTGCTCGTATGGTGTCGCTGCAGTTGCAGATGAATTTATTCAGTGTTGGGGAACAAACAATCAAATTTGAGTCGATCCATGTTTCATCGATGTAAACAATAGGATGATTTTCTTCTCGTATTATTTTCATATTTTTCAGGTGAAAATACGTTTTCATGCAAACGTTTTCATTTGTTTGGAAACACGGCCAGAACTCATTTCTGCGCTACTTGATTTTAGAGCTTTTCCTCCTTTCATAACTATAGACTGATCTGAAACTACAGCGACACCATACGAGCACATTAAGCAACTTAGCGGTCTTCTCGTGGCGTGCGGACAGTACCTTGTATATCTTTGTACACATTGAATGGCACTTTATTAGGTCTGACTTCTTAATAATAATTTGGACCACTAGTAGTCATATAACATCTAAACTCTGTCCAGGGATAGGAAAACTGGACTATCTAGTTAAATTTCCGAATTTAATTCTTATACACTGTTGCAAAATAAAAGTGACAACGTAATAACAGTTGAAATCGTAAATTTAATTCAACACGCCAGTTTTTGTTTCGTTGGACAAAGTATAATATCGACTGAACCGATCCAATTAGTGTTCGGAACCGTTCTTCTATCACTCTAGGACAGCAATCCGGAACTATTGTAAATTGTTGGATAGCGGCTATCGCATCCGGAGATAAGTTGATGAAGTGCTGTCGGCCACAGTTCTGTCTTTGCCTCGACATTTTATGGTCGTTCAGCCATTCTCAGTTGTACGAAAAAAGCCTAACATGTCAGTTGCAGAAAAGTTGAATCCAGTTCATTTAGCATATGTTCGAAGTCTCTCAGATCCTTGATTTTGCTCATCTTACTCGGTTTACACACATCAGCTATTATAAATTGTCCGATTAAATATCCGTATATTATCGTCATTTGACAGCTGGTGAAGTTTCTCCTAATCGGGGCTGTTCACCCTTCTACGATGGGTATACTTCTAAAAATAATTTTGTAGCTGAAGTCCATTAAAGTTGTTTCATAAAATCTTTTGCGGAAAAAATTAAGCAAGCTATTAATGTTCTGGGGAATGTCCCTGGAGCTTTTTCTCCATTAACAATTCAATACACGTTTTTCTTAAAAGGAGTCAATTGATTGAATTCTCCCAGATTCTTTTAGACGTGGATGCTCTTCCTGAAAAATCTTGCATATAATAATTTTTTTCTTTAAAAACGATAAGATATGATATATGATCTAGCGTTGAAATGGTAATTTGACTTAACGTTATGTTTACATTATAAGATACAGTATATGCAATCTTTGAATATAATGGTAACATGGTCGCTTTCTTGTATTTGGTTATTAAATGTTCCCCGCCAATTTAAACAGTTTCGCTGAAGTTCTTTCGAAAATAAAATTTAATACTTTTTTGAAAGTGATCATTTAACTTTATGTAGTCTGTTCGCTAACTTCATAATGAAGTTTGCCGTAATCCTATAAGTTCTTTATTCCCAGTATCGATTTACTTTAGCGATGCCACATTCGTAGTGGGTAGCACGAGCACGCGCAATTGTAATTCAATATCTTTTCTGGTATTGGTTACCACGTTTAATCTTACAGCGTTATTGCTCTCTTATTCTGGTCTTGGGATTTCTTTCACATGATCTTCGTGGATCTTATTGCCAGGCTCCATTCCTTTTGAAGTTAAATTATATTTCGGTAGAGTTACAGCATGTTCCTTTAGAAATTACAAAAAGTCAGCCACGTAAAGTTTCAGATTTCCATAGAAGCAGAAGGACCTAACAGTTTTTTTAAAAAATAAGTTTTACTTTCTTTATCTTTTATACATACTCACTTACGGGTTTATTTTTTCAAGTGGAAATAATAATAAGACAGCCTCTCTGCATCAAGCATGCAAAGTGCATAAGTGTAACGCAAATTAGAACTCCTAAAATTGGAAGACTGTTTATAAATTCGTGTGAATATGTGTATAAAAACTTCCTAAATTAGAAAACCTTCAAAATAACACAACATTTGAACTTCTGGATAAATTATTGAAACAATATACCAACTATCACAATTGCTTTTCCGATTGAGCTGATATGTGGCTTCATGGAAGTCCATGTGAGTATATTGTAACATTTGGCGGTTTATGACCGCGGTAGCTTAATTGGTGAGCGGCACTAGCGATAGACATGGTCCCTGGTTGAGTCCAGGTCAAGGAATTGTTTTCCCTTTTCTATTTGTAATTGTGATGTGCTTGAAGAATTTTTTCAGTACATGTATTATTATTATTATCTTCTGTTTGAATATACCAACAATTTATTAAACACTGTGCAATTTATTAAACACTTATAGATAGATAGACTACTTATAAAGGTCTCTTTAACATTGGCCTAAATACACTCATTAATAATTACACTCATTGGAACATTGGTCAGTAAACCTATGGGATGCTATGTAAAGACTCCACCGTTGGCAAAAGATATGCAAGAGCTATAAAGTTCAGTCTGCATGGTATGAGATGAGTCAAGACTACGTTAAGAACTTGTTAGCTATTCTCTGCGGATTATCCAAGTTACGGTTAAATTCCATGAAAACAAAGGGTCGAATACTTAATTTTTTTTTCTGGTCTATATTACACGTTGTTCTGTAATAGATAGTTACTCTGTACAAACATGAAAATTAATTTCATTAACATAAAATTTGTTTTTATAAGTTTTATAAATTATTATCCCTGTAAAAAGATAATTTTTATCTATTAATATGAAACAAGAACACGAAAATTATATTTAAGATGTCCAGTATTTCATGAAGGTCTATAATTTTTATTTACAAAATAATTGTGAATCTGTAATTTTAAACAACTTTTCAGACAATTACTTTATTTTATCTAAAATCCAGTTGATGTATAAAACAATCACTGTTTGGTAGTTTTTATAATCTTTTCCATGGCAACATTGATCCCTTATTTAATATGGAGATGGTACCCGATGTTTAAAATTGCGGGTTTTCTGCATCAGGTTTTTCCAATGACTCACGCTTCTACAGGGCCTTCCTACCCTCGCCATCGCTTTTCAGGAGGTTACTTTACATTCTGCATTAGCAACCTACCTCTGGGCTCCGTGTCCTACCCCTTTATTGATGAAGTAGAAGGAAGGATTCCATTACTTTCTTCGCGTCCAGCCTCGTGAACATAAAAGAAAAAGCGTAAACGAGTTGGGAATCGGAGCCCATCGGATTTAGCTTCCCGTGAATAGTTTTTCTTCTTTTTTTTTTTTTTTGTTTTGTTTTTCTTCATCCTTTCCCACTCTCAACAGGTGACTTCACACGTGATCGACTTCCTTAGTGATCCTTTCTCTTTCGAAGACGTGCTGTTTCGCAAATTCTACTGTCCATTGTTTGACGACGGGGTTTAATACAGAATCTCATGAATCTTCGTTTCGTTTCGGAGCCCACCGCGTCGAAATTGTTTTGTGGATTTGAAGAGAGACTTACTGCAAGGGAAAGTGAAAATACCTGCTGGGATTTCCAGGAAAATTTAAATTTTAATGCAGAATTTTAAGAAAATGATTAGGCGAGTTGGCTGGCCCTGGACGGAGTTTATTATCTAATTTATCTATATATATATCGTGGGAACCTTTCCTATATTGTATAATTTCAGACAAATAAACTATTACGATTTTATTTTTTCGACATTTTTAAAATTAAGGGGCAGTCTCCGTAACTGTTCTTTTTTTTAAGCTATCGTTTTTTTTTCTTACGTTAATGTCTTAATTTTAAGCTCTTGATTATATATCTAATTATTTATTTAGAATCAAGTAAACATATAATTAATTATAATTAAACATATAATTAGTAATTTTGGTTTTAATTAAAAATGCTGACGCCTTACTATGACGACCGCTACCGTGTCGTCAGACGAAACCCGTCAACGTTTTAAATTAAAACCTAATGCCTTTTAGTCGAGTTAATTAATTATTTATTCAGTTTATTAGAAATTATGCAATTTAATTAATTTTATTCCCGATTCATATGACATATATCTAGAACACAAACGCGAAACCAACAAATTTACTAGCCATGCAAAAATAGAAGCCTTGATAACTTTCAAAACTTTTTGATGTATGCAATTTTGCTAATATCTATCCAAGAAGTATAGTTCCACGCTGTGATATATCGTATAGGCGTTTGATAAGGAATGTAAATTGTAAGGGCATTTGAAATTTAAGAACAAAAGAAAGGGCTTTGAATTTTCGTTTGTTGATAGTAACCTTCCATTCACTCTTATTATTATTCAAACAGTGATTTAGTTAGGTCTTTGAAATTTTTTAGTTTTCGATCTTTATTATAGATGCCTTAGAATACACTATTTATTATTAAATATAGATGAAAAAGGAAAGGACAAATCCCATGATCTGAATTGAATCAAGTTAGGTGAAGTTAAGTTAGGTTAAGGCCCTGGTTCTAATCCGGGTCGCTGAATTTTTCCTTTCCTTTTCCATCTAAGGTGCGATTCATAAATATAAAGCCACTTAGCTTTTTCATGATTTCCATGCAATATGTAATCGAACAATAAAGCAAATGAACACATGAATACCACATTTTTTATTACATATTTCTGCAATAAAACAATGATTATTTGAAAAATAAATATTTCTCGTTTTGCGATTTTGCCTATTGCAAAAATATAAAGCTACATTTTCTAGTTTTGAAAATTCGATCAGGCATTGATTCTATTAACTCTCTCAAGACAGAAATTTTAATCTTTCCCCAGCTGGTTACAATTGCTTGCTTCAAATCATTGACAGTACAATACAGTTTTCTCCCATCATAAACATCACGGGCTAACAACCCCCACATATTCTCCGCTAGATTCAAATCCGGGGAATTAGGAATCCAGTCCCATTATTTGGACACCTTTATCCACAAACCACTGAAATGTAGTGGGAGCACTGTGAACAGGGTCATTGTCTTGTTGAATTTCCATCGCTTCAGACCACTGTTTGCCAATTGTCCTTCCACTGCATTGTTTCACGGGCAAATTTTAATCTTTTTTTTCATAATGGGTAAGCGTCAGCTTAGGTGCACTCTTCCTCTTCTTGTAATCTAAATGTACTGTGGCTCGAACAATCCTTGAGAGAGTTGACTTGTGCCTAGTTGCCCTAATACAGAGTGATTCAAATTTAATGTAAAAAACTTTTAGGGGAGTAGTATGGGTGATTCTACAGTAAGCAAAAATTTCCTATGAACATGAGACCGAATTTGAACGTTAACTAAGATATGAACAGAAATAGAAATGCCCCCACCAAGATCAATAACTCGGGTTCTGTAACGCCTAGGGTAATGAATTTTGGAGGAATAATAGGGTACATAAAACTGAGTACACCTTTAAAATTTGATCGTATTACAACAAGTAGTTTCCGAGTTACGCATTCAAAATCGTAACAGTGCTCACATGCGAGTACTAACCAGCACATGTTACGATGTTGAGTGTGTAACTCGGAAACTACTCGTTGGAATTAGAGTAAATTTTAACGGTATACACAGTTTTATGTACCCTATTATTCCCTCAAATTTCATTAATCTTGGCTGTACAGAATCTGAGTTATTAACTTGTGGATCTTGGTGGCGGCATTTTTACTTCTGTTCATATCTCAGTTAGCGTTCAAATTCGGACCCATATTCATAAGAACTTTTTTGCTTAGAATCACCCATACTACCTCCCCTAAAAGTTTTTACATTGAATTTGAATCACCCTGTATTTATAGTTACTCACTTCCCGAATAACAGTTTCTGATTAGGAATTAATTTCGGAAGTCCCTCACTTGATGTTTTGGTACCATAGTGGGATCCAAGTTCAATGTAATTATCCAAACTACTTGTGAGCGATGTGTAGAGCCTTAGCTTTAGTTCGTGCTGATTTTTCAAAAGCCCTTAAGACTATTATCTCACCCTTCTCAGATTCACTGAAAGGTTTATATCTCCACATCATGTACAGGTGATCAGATCAGCAAAAGCGAGCAGATTTAATTCCTGATAGACGACTACTTTTCAAAAGCATTTAAGGTGAGCACTGCACCATAAAAACATATTTTGTAATTGACTTTATACACTACCCTATCAAAAGTCATGGGACAACCCTGATTTGAATGAAAATGAGACATTCCTTTTCACTGTTGGCATTCTTCCCAGCACTACATAACAGATACTATGCTATTATGAGACGGTGATGGCGTGAATGCTGTAAGAATGTCTCAAAGAAAAGAGCTTGCACCAGCACCAGCAATGCGGCGAGGAGATTGCAGTGGTGCAAACAGCGTCGTCATTGGACTCTGGATCAATGGCGAATGGTTGAATGGAGTGATGTGTCCCGCTACACCATCTGGCAATCGGGGCTGTGGGGTTTAGGTATGGCGAACGCCCGGCGAACATTATCTGCCAAGCTGTGTTGTGCCCACGGAGAAGTTCGGCGGAGGGTCTGTGGTGGTGTGGGGGTATTTTCATGGTATGGGTTGGGTGCAATCGTTTCTGTGGACGAACATCTAAATGCAGAGCGTTACCAAGGCATTCTGGACAACGCAGCACTCCGATCTCTCTGGCAGCACTTTGAAAATGGCTCTTTTCTGTTTCAGCACGATAACGCACCTTGCCATGAAGCAAGAGCTGTAGGCACATGGTTTGATGAAAAGGGGGTTCGAGAACTTTTGTGGCCTGCCCACACACCCGATCTGAACCCCATCGAACATTTGTGGGACGTGTTGGAACGTCGATTGCGCGTTTGTGCGGAATGCCCGAAGTCCGTGACCGAACTGTCCAAGACACTTATAGCAGAATGGTGAAAATTACCCGTCGAAACGTCTCAAAAACTGGTGGACAGTATGCCCCAGAGAGTAGAAGCTGTGATAGCAGCAAAAGGTCGACCAACAAGATACTAAAATATGTAATTTTTTGAGTGTTTCTTTTAAAGTGATGGTGTCCCATGACTTTTGATAGGGTAGTGTAATTATGCAATGGACAAAATTACAAAACGCGAGTTATTTATTTTACTTTTCAAATCACCGTTGTTATATTGCAAGAATATGTAATAAGCAATCCATGGTAGTCATATGTTTATTTGCTACTTTGTTCGATTAGATATTGCATGGAAGTCATGAAAAAAAATTGGTGGCTTTGTAATTATGCAACACACCTTATATTTAATTACATAAGCTTGAAGCATAGCTTCAGTATTTTAATCTTCACCTTACTATTTATTATTATCCCCGTGCAGTAATTTTGTGCAACAATGCCATTAATCCCTAACTTTATTCCTATTGAATCTAATTTTAGAGAATCTAATTAAATCCATCGACAATACCCTTTTCAGTTAGTTTGTGGTAGGAGCACGCGCCTGCGCGGTAGTAGGTTCCGGCAGGCAAAAAACTTCCAGCACAGCCATTTTCTAGCCTGTAGCTGGAACGTGAGAACACATAACCTGGTCTCTTCTTGTTTCATGTTCTTTTATTTTGCCATTATTTATCCATTCTTAACATGCCTCCGTTTTTTATTTTTTTTAAACTGAAAACCAATTCGAAACATCAGAAATAGCAGTTACAGAAAAACATTGCAAATGCAAGAGTTATCATGGGGAAAGCAAAAAATTTCCACGTTTTAGATCCATTGATCTCCTTATCACCGAAACCTAAATTAGATCATATACGAGGGTTGCGGCATAAAAATTGGCAACTTTTTTTTTTTGTCAGAATTCGAAAGTGGGTGGAAAATGTGAAATATACAGATGAAAGGACAAGGAATGGACGAAATGTACGGACATTTAACAACACGCCAACATTATGCTCCTCATGTTTATTATGGTAGTTGACATAACATTACAGGTTTCATGTTCCAGGATAAATAACAGAAATCAGAACCGAGAAGTGCTATATTGGTATTCGAGCGTTGTTCAACTCGGGTTACATCCGTCCTACATGGCAATTGACTAAGAACTGATTTAACATTGCTCTCTGTGTATTAACAGGAAATCACAGAGCCATCTAATGTTGTGGAAACATACTACGAATGCAAGACATATAACATTTTGTTCCCTTAACTCTGAGGAAAAAAATAGTTGCCACTCATTACCTATGTCCCAATCCTCGTATTTAAAGTTTGCTGTTTTCTAATAGATCCCAAACCTTTGTAAACATGTATAAAAATAAAATAAATAATATATAAATAAATAAATATATATAATTTTTTTTGCTTTCTCCACGATAATTCTTGCATTTTCATTTTTTTCTGTAACTGCTATTTCTGAAGTTTCGAATTGGTTTTTAGTTTAAAATACAAAAGGAAGGATTTTAAGAAAGACAAAGTAATGGCAAAATAAAAAAAATATGAAAAAAGAAGGGTCCAGGTTATGTATTCTCATGTTCCAGTTACAGGCTAGAGAATGGGCCTAGTGAAAAGAAATAAATGGTCGGCTTCTCTGCAAAACCAGCTGAAAAGGCCCTAGTGAAAAGAACTGGTTATGCAGAGAAGCCCTTTATTTCAAACTCGTAATTACTTATTGAAAGTATTATCTTCCGTTATTTTATTTATTTATTAATAATTACTTCTTTATTTCTTAGTAAATTACGGTGTTATCTATGTTGAAATTGCTTTTTTTTTAAAATTTATTTAGATATATAAAGTTTGCTTTAATTTTGTCAAATAGAAGGAGCAGGGCTTCCCTGAAGTATCAGTTCTTGGTATTCGCAATTTATTCTTTCAATTTGAATTAATGAAGTATTGCTTTTGACGCTTGATTTAGATTAATTAGACAATGATCTATAACTTGGCAACTGGAATTCGTCTTTATCTTCAGTTAGAATAACGGACATTGAATAAAGAGGATGGGAAGATTAATGATTACGGTATTTTTATGCACCCATAATAAGAACTAAATACTAAACAAATCTTGAAGATTCTGCCACAACTCTTAACTGGTAAGTTTTGTTCAGTCATCTAACTTGAGAGTGCATTCTTGGGGTTAATATAAAACGATTAAATGATTCTGAAAACTTCAGATCGTTGCATTAACCTTTGAATAAAGTGCTTGGAAGGGTACTTCTCGGACACACTATATATCTTTTATGACAAATGAAAAATTCCTAGCAAGATGGTAACCATGTTGTCAGCTTGAATTTGTATCGACATCGTCGCTTAAGAAAATGGTAGAAGGGAATTGTTTTGCAATAAATGTATTGTTTTAAGTCGTTATCACTGAATAAATCAAATGTCATACCTAGTTTTCATTAGTACATGTATTATAAAATTATTTATATGGAAAATTACATCTTTTCGGGAATAAGTATTATTTTCTTGACTAATTCACTAATCAAAAAGCTTATCGCTTTAGTATAAATTTAAAGCAAACTATACAGAAATGGTCCTGTTTCTTACTTTTCTTTATGCTCATCGGTAATGAAAAATTATGACATGTATTTATTTTAAAGGGAAAAATATGTAAAGGTAGTAATTCTGTAGGTAAATTTCGGTAATCAAATATTATGAATAAACTTCATCAGGCGGTAAATGTTCTTTACGGACACAAATCGTTTACACTTTAATACACTTCCGGGCCTCAATTGCCTAAGAAGTTTATATAATTTAAGATTAAAAACAAATAAATTGTACTTTTAAAGAGTTTTATACAGAATAAAGAGCCGAGTCATGCAATTTCCTGCTTTTTTCCCCTCGCTCTTTCTCTCTCTTTTTTTCTCTTATTCCTCGTCTTGAAATGTGAAGAGTAGGACGAGCGGGGTGTAGGAGAGGGTTAAAAGCATTTTGCCGTTCTAAAGAATCGAACTGGCTGCACGTGGAATTGAAAATGAGACCGAAAAGAATGGAAGACCCCCAGATGCGGGCTGATGAAAACGACTCTCAAGTTTGAATGAAAAGGCGATTTTTTTCCCCCCTTCACTTTCCCTCCCCTCCCCCGTTACTTCCTTTTATTTTGCCACAGAAAATATTTTTTCGTAATGGAAGAAAGCAATCGAGAATTTTGAAGTGAAGAAAAAAATTCTTTTTGATGTAAAGCTTCTCTTTGTTCCTTCTGTTATGATTTAGGTGGAAATAGGAAATGTCAAAATGGTTTCAATTTTTTTTTTAATTTTATTATTGTGCATGTTTTGCAATTGTTCCGCAGAATGGAATTCTGTTTTTGATAAAGAATCTTATGGTTAATTAGCATTGAAGTTAGGTTTAATTTTTTTAACGATATTCTTTATTCTGAATGTTCTTTGTCATTTTTCCCGTGTTCCAATGCGTTTTCTTTAAATCCATCACTAATTCAGGATATTAATGAAAAATAACAAAAATGTAAAATGCGTTATAAACTATCTATAAAAACTACAGATTAATTTTTTTTCTGCTATGGGACATTTCATATGGAGCTAAATGAAGATGATCCCTTCTTCTAACCACTTTCAGTCTTCTTCCAGTCTACTTTTTTTTTTTTTAACCATTTAAGGTATTAATTGATTTGTTATTAGAGGTGGAGGATATAAAACATTGTAAATGCTTTAACAGTGAAAGCAAAACATTATTTCGCTTATTAAAATATTACTTTTTGAAAATTGCGCAGAAAATAACATTTGAGAATATATAACGGGATCGTAGGGCATGTGCCATCGTTGGATATTAATAAATAGAATTGGCCTCTGTAAATGGACCCAACCTCGATAGTAGTAGGCGAATAGGGGTCAGGTGAATGATCAATTTGCAGAGAAGATTAGTTTACTTTTAAAAAATGTATTAATTTGTAGATGAATGGTTATTGCTCAAGTGTGGAGCTTTTTCTGATGCCCTTGTTTGCGATATCGATTCTTAAGATGAGCAAATAAGGCAAATTTCAGATGCCAGTACAGCCGCAAATTTCGTTGTAAATGTTTTAAAATCTATACGCATAAGAAAAGAAATGCCGCTTTGTTTGAATAAAGGTTATGTGTACAATCCTTAGCAAAAGTAAATCTTTTAATTAATAACCAATAATCTATATAAGTACAAGAAAAAAAGTGACGGTTTTATAATATCGTTTATTGTGCATTGCGAAAATAACGGGAAAAATGATTTTAGTATAATTGCTCATAAATTAATTAAAACAAAAAATTAATCCTCCCGAGAAGGATATAGGAAAGTACCGGAAGCCTTGAGTTCGTCTATATTTACCCCTTTTATCTGGGCTTTTAACGCCCATATTTTTATCAAAAAATGGATTCTCTCGAACGTAGTACAAACTTGCCGAAAGTCATAAGACACCCCTAGTTTACATAAAAATGAGACATTGCTATGCAATTTAAATGTTGTCGTTTATCCTACACTACACATCAGAGATCGCTTGCATATTGTAGGACTGCCTCAAAGAAATCAGCAATCTTTCGGTGCCACCCAACAGTTTTTGGGTGCCATCTTGCAGGCAAAAGTGTTAGAGAGACGTCAACCCTGTTAAACATCCCCAAATCATCCGTTCAAAATATTATCCGGGCGTGGAAATATAAGGGTACGACAATAGTTCAGCCCAGGACCAGAAAACCCAAGATTATGTCGATCAGAGACCGAATCGCGCTTCGCAGGGTGGTCACTGCCAAGCATAAAACATCAGTTGATAGACAGACAAGATCCTTCATAGAGTCCATTCGGACAAGTGTGCTCTGTTCGCACCAGGACAGTTCGCAGGGAACTGCATTCACTCGGCTTTCATGGCAGAGCTGTCGCCCACACACTTTATATCAGCATCTGCAACGCAGTAAGGATATTGCAATGGTGCAAAGAGAAACATACCTGGACTCTGGAGCAATAGCAAATGGTTGAATGGAGTGATGAGTCACGATACACCATCTGGCAATCGGATGGAATGATTTGGATATGGCGAATGCCCGGAGAACGTCATCTGGCAAGCTGTGTAGTGCCCACAGTGAAGTTTGGTGGAGGATATTGATTCTGTGGGGGTGCTTTTCGTGATTTGGTGTGGGTCCAATCGTGTCTGTAGCTGGTCATCTGAACGCGGAGCATTACCGAGACATCCTGGATAACGCCGCACCCCCTGCTCTCTGGCAGCACATTGGAAATGGCCATTTTCTCTTTCAACACGATAACGCATCTTGCCACAATGCAGGTTGTAGGCAGATGGATTGATGAAATGGGGGTGCAAGAACTTGACTGACGTGCACAGAGCTCCAATCTCAACCCCATCGAATATCTATGGGATGTGTTGGAGCGTCGATTGCGTGCAAGAGCGGAGCGCCCGAAATCTGTGAGGATACTTTTAGCGGAATGGCGAATAATTGCTGCGGAACCATATCAAAACTTTTTGGACAGTATGTCCGACAGTATAGAAGCTGTGATAGCAGCAAAAGGTCTACCAGCTAGATACTAACACTAAAATCGAACCTTACTGGGAAGAGTACATTACTACCTTTTCGGTTGCTAATTACAGCTATTCTTCTATAATTATAGAATGTAAAAAACGAAACTTTTCTGTTTCGAAGAAAATTATATCGGCATTACTGAATGGAAAGGAAAACCCCGGGAAAAGTTAATTCCAACTGTCCAGAAAAAGCAAAATCCACCAGTTCCTACAAGTCGAACACCACAGGTCATTCGAAAAGTCAAGGAGCTTTGGATGAAGGATTTTAGTGCGAAAACCCAGCAACCCAAAGATGGATCGCAAACATTGTAGGAACTATCTCGCAGCAGAACTATGGAAGTACGTTGTCATCTACATCTACCTCAACGATTGCAACGAACCTCGCGCGATTTTAACAGTCCACATGGAAAAAAGTCTTATCAAAAGTGGTCCAAGGACACAATCGGAAGAATGGAAGAAAAGTTTTTCAAAAGGATTTATGGTGATTGCGGGATACTCGTACAACGGCAAGCTCACAATCAGAAGAATGGACAGGAAGTTTAAGGTTAACCCCATTTACTATCAGCAGCATGTTATCAGTCCAATTTTCCACGAGAAAGTCTCCGTATTGTATGGAGAGGACAACAGCAATGTTCGGCTGCATCATCAAGACAAAGCCTCGACAGTTCAATTTATGTTGGATTTAGAAGATAAAACTGGAATTCACGTCATACCCTTTCATAATATCCTTGGCAAGTCACCAGATGCATCCCCGATAGATTTCTGTAGCTTTGAATTTTTGAAACTAGCAGCCCTTGCAGGACGCGCCCAACAACCATTGAGGGTCTCTGAAAAGCCTGTAAAAAGGAATGGAATAACATCAGCGTCGCCGTTCTGCAGAAATCTCTTCTACAGTGGAAGATACGGTGCAGGGCAATAACAACTAGGTTCGCCAAGTAGAGCACGCTCATTGGTGGAGAAAGGGGTTTTCTTTGTAAGCTTTCTTCTCCAGAACGTTACCATAGATGGTATTCAACCCTCTGTTATATCCTTGCACAATAACACCATAAAAAATTAAAACGGTTGTTAGAGTTATAATAATATTTTATTTAGATCCTCCAAGTATGCATGCATAAATTCAATAACTTTATCCGTTAGAAGAAAATGACACAAAACCGTGGTGATTGTACGAATATTTTAAAAATTTTCCTGCATTCTGTGAAACGATTATTATATTTTTATTTTAGATAATGGTTTGTACTTTTTTTTATAGTCGACGTTTATGCTGGCTTCAGTGTATTGTTTCAGTGAATCTTCCTGCTTATTTTTCCCCCATCCATTGGAACCATATGCCTTGAATTTTTATAGATTCATACATAGTAAATATGAAATTTTCCATTAAATACCTTACAATGTAAATTTATTTCTACAGCTTATCCGTGATTTAACGCGTCATTTAGAATATGCTTTGAAATTCTTCACTCGTTCTTTACAAGAAATGCAAACTTCTCCTTCGTTTATCCTTTTACGTAATCGATATGCCTGTTCTTAACGTGGAAAATCCATTGAGCTTCTATTTCTAGGTGAATCATGTCAGTCCTCACATGAAGTCTTAGGAGTGGATCTCGTGCAACACGTGCACAACAATTGGAACGTGAGTGAATAGTCGATTGGCGTCAGCAACGCTAAGCTCCCGTGCTGCCGGTTTGTGGCGTTGATTAACTCCAACTCCACCTCCCCATCTCCGATATATCAGATTTTACACCGGACTCATTGTCGCCACATCTCGAAGAAGTTGCCATGACGACGGCGATCTCTATTTGTCGAAGAGCCAGGAGGGATGGAGCGGACGAGAAAATATTTGCACGCACACGCATGGAAAAATACGCTCGACTTGAAATTAACGCTTTTCAAACCGGCCAGGCGCTTCGAGTTCACAACCTCCTAATGCGTCTGCGTCACCAACACCTGTTAACACAGGCGAGAGAGAGAGAGAGTAAAAAAATTGGAAAAGAATCTTGCTGATCAGGAAAGTTTCCAGAATGTAGATTGATCAGGAATTAATAGGATTAGATGAGGGCAAAGTTGCCAAAAAATTTCTTTTTCATTTTTTTTCTGTGTATTCACCGTTATGAACTCTTCCGCGAAGTTAATACAAAGCAAATATTTGATGCAAACATTTAGCTGGACTCATTAGTAAGAAAGTTTTCATGGGGGCTTATGAAACCATCGTAAGCTAGCTTCGTTACTTAAACTATACAAGTATACATTTTTCCAATAAAATTGCTTTTTTTCATTGAGTTGTGCTTGACATCACTGTCCGCATTATGGTCGGGAGTTTGTGCGTTATTTTAGGAAAAAAACTTTAAACTTTTTCCTGATTTAATTTACATGTAAATGAAGGAAACATTCCTTACCAACAAAAATACCCGGCATTACATATCTCGGATGTTCTTTTGTGATAAGAGCTTTTCCTTCATATACAGGCAATTCCACACCACAGTTCCTTCATAGTTTTCATTACCTCCATGTAGTTTTAAAAATGTCAAAAAATTTTAATACCGTATATTGTTTTAAAGAAAATGAATAACATATTAACACCTTTTTGGCGTCCACGGTCAAGGCACCGAATATACAAGGTCTTTATAATTAAAGTTCCATTTTGACATGGCCATAAAAAAACTACTGGACCAAAAGCTATAATACTTGGTAATATTATACAAGTGGGCATGGGAAGTTCATACCCACCAAAAAAAAATTAGTTTAAAAGTTCACCACCAGCATGGAACGGCGCTCTATGCAATATTCGTATACGAAATTAGACACGAAGACACAGGTTAACAAGTCTTTAATCGTTACTAAAATTAGTGACATGTTGAATGTGGCATCCACCATTTACTGAAAGCAGGTTACACCGGATTACTGCGTTCTCAGCTGTAGCTCGTAGCATATCAGGAGGAATGTTGCGCACCTGTCGGCGTATCGCATCTTTCAGTTCCTCCAAATTCCTGATGTTATCACCATAAACAGTGGCTTTGAGGTAACCCCAGAGCCAGAAGTCACAGGGGTTGATATCTGGTGACCGGGATGGCCAAGAAAGGGGGAAGTTTCGGCCTATATTCCGTTCATCTGTGAAATGTCGCTGAAGTAACTGTTTGACACATGTACCAATATGAGGTGGAGCCCCATCCTGCATAAAAATCCTTGTGTCAAAAATGCCACGTTTCTGGTATCACAAAACTTCTTAGCATCGACGCCATGCGAGCAGCAGTCACAGTGCATGTCACGAGTCCATCTCTCGACTGCTCTTCAAAAAAATACGGTCCAATTATGACATTTGCTGTCATACCACACCACACCGTAACTTTAGGAGAATGCAATGAAATTTGATGGAGAACATGAGGGGAACTGGTGGCCCAAATCCTGCAGTTATGGGTGTTGACATCCCCATTCAGGTAAAAATAGGCCTCGTCCGTCCACAAAATGTTCCATGGCCAATGCTCGTCCACCTCCATCCGTGCAAGAAATTCCAATGCGAAGGTTTCTCTACGAGGAAGATCGTTAGGTTCGAGTTGTTGGACAAGGTGGATTTTGTATGGGTAGTACCGCAGCACTTTACGTACGATTTTGTACACCGTACTCAGTGGTAAGTCCATTCGACGTGCAACAGCACTTACGCTGCACGCCCCTTGTGAGGTTTCCATTTTTGCTTTATCTACGGCTACTGAAACAGCCTCCACGGTTGCCTCAGAGACTGGTTTCCTTCCTCGGCCAGGTGCTACCGATAATAAACCTGTGACTTCAAACTTTGTCATCATCTTCTTCAAACTCTGCGGTGTCATTGGCCCCCGACGTACATGTATTCGTCGAACGGTACGATAATGTTGCAAAGCTTGCCGTACATTGCTGTTGCATTCATAATAACATTTAACCAGAAACGCACGGTCTTGCATGATAACAGGCATCGTCGACTAGTAACAAATGAGGCGTACTGACAACGAGGCTCCCTTTCTTATTTCTGAAAACCAAATGACTTGTAAAGCGCATGTGCATAAACCACATTGTTAACCTGTGTCTTCGTGTCTAATTTCGTATACGAATATTGCATAGAGCGCCATTCCATGCTGGTGGTGACCTTTTGAACTAATTTTTTTTGATGGGTATCAACTTCCCATGCACTCTTGCATAATATTACCAAGTATTATAGCTTTTGGTCCAGTAGTTTTTTTTTATGGCCATGTCAAAATGGAACTTTAATTATAAAGACGTTGTATATAAGAGTAGGAATATGAACTGAATATATGCTAATTATGACTTCTTCAAATTGTGTCCCTGATTACAGGCTGGTATTATTATTAAGATGGTATCCTCTTTTATTTTCTAAGGAAACAATTGCATTTGCAATATCATAAACGAATTTTATATAGAGAGAATACAGTATTTCAGTAATCTGTATGTACAATTTACTGTTGCATATTATTTTACAAAAGCAAAAATAAAATTTATAATAAAAAAGCAAAAACAGAGATTACATGTAAAATTAAATTATTGAAAAGTCTTTAATTTCTATATTTTTCAATTTCCGTAATTAAGTGTATTGCAACATTTTGTCATCATTTCAATAAGGAGAAAAAAATGCATTACAAGTAGCTATATTTTTCCATGGACATCACTTAATAATTCCTATTTCATAAAGTTTACAAAATAATAAACAAATCCACATCTCTCCAAAATTTCAACAAAAATAAGCCTTCAATGGACATTTAAGCTTGAGACTTTTTATTTCTTATTGAAATAGATCTTCTAAATAACTGTCTGTATCGAAAGCAAGATCCTCACAACTGTGGTCATGTAGATAATATACTCGCTGCCGCATCTGATAAATGTTACTGGCTAGATTTCATTTTCATAGAATTTATCTTCAGAATTTTGCCGATGATTACTTCAATCCGTTAGATAATTTATTTCAGAAAATCCATTCCGTCTTTTAACTCTCTTTCAGTAACCCTCGTGTTCTCGTCCGTCATTAGTGGCAATTATTCCAGCGCTGTAGACAATTTGATTGACGATGTCAGTTGGCGGTATCAAGCTTACACTTGAAATCACATTCCGTATTGACTGTCTCTACGAAGTCAAACCGCTCATATATACGATACCAATAGCTTATATGAAACTAATGTTTTCTTATTTTATTTGCACTTGTGTTGCTAAATACCATTCCCAGAGGTTTTCGCAACAGCGGTATTTTCCTGTTCAATTGGCATTAAAAAATAATATTCAATCATGTGCAATTCATTCTACAGGACATAGTAAGAACATGATACCATGGTCATCTACTATGGTGCTGCTAATGAGACTGTTCCTCCTTCAGCTCGGCTTTATCTGAAGAGAGAGCCAAACATTAAAAATGATCCCGTTTCATTTTTGAGTGATCTATTCATCCGATTATGATGAGGTCTCGTTTTTTTGCCAAAAAAGTTACGGTTTATGAGATAGAATTTGCATAATCAGATCATCTGCTACGTGGATGAAGAAATACTGCTGTATAATATTTCTTCATCCGTGATTATAGGCTGCTCGTTAAGGCTGATTTACATGCACAACGTGTGTTGCCCGATAAAACGCTGCATTCTTACTATGGCGACTTACATACACCCATGCGTTCTTTCTGATCATAGCCTACAAGGATTAATCGTTGATTGGTTGGTTTATTTGGTATTAACGTCCTTTTCAACTGCTATGGTCATTTCAGGACGCGTTATAGGGACCGCAAATTTTGCCTCGCAAGGGTTCTTTAACGTGCAGCCAGCAAACGACTACACGGGACCAACAGCTTTACTTCCCTTCGGAAGAAAGTACGTGATCTCAGGATTTTCCCCTTGAAAAAACTGCGTCCACCGGCTTCAGAGGCGATCACGCAACCACTGAGCCACCGAAGCCGATGGTTAATCGTTGAAAGGTTACCTAGATAATAATTAAAAGGCTACCTACATAATAATAATAATAATAATAATAATAATAATAATAATAATAATAATAATAATCTGTTTCTTATAAAATAACCATTATTTCGTATATACATAAAATTAAAATGAACAAGATAATTAAATCAATGTAACATGGTTATTTCAAAGCAATAAATTCCTTATATACGGTATAAAAAAATTACATAAAACTTACAATTTACACCAAACTTGTTGTGTAATTTTTATTGTATGTTAGAAATTTTGGTTTATAATTTATTTTATTAATGTCCGAAGTCGGTTTCTGCTGTGGATGATTTGTTTGTTCGCCTCAGACTTTAACAGTTTCTCCTAATCATCGGAAACAACGACTTCTTTATTTATCTTCAGTACATCAGCTATTTTCAATCTTTTAAGGTCATTTAAGCTGTACACGATGCTACACGCCCCAACGTTTATACGCGGCTGGCTGGGAGAAGCAGCAGATAAGCTGGGATGGCTTCAACCGGAAACGCTTCTGCCTGTCGGAGACAACCACAGCGCATGCGCAAGCCACGCCCCCAAGAAAACTGAAAATGGCTAATTTAAGAGCAGCATCTAACGCTCAGAAGACAGCCTGACAATTTGCCATTGAAGCAGGCTTATGATAGAGTGTGCATACTGTTCAGAGGTTCCTAAATTCTATTCAACATTGCAGAAAAAAAAAGTTAAGACCAAGTTTGAAACAACACCATAAAGATGCCAGGCTGGAATTTGCACGACAACTTACGAATTGCAGCAATTTTTTCAGATGAGAAAAAATTTAATCTGGATGATTTTCATGACTTGAGAATGAATGAGAAAATAATGTCACACTGAAGGGAGTGTAATAGAGGATCAGTGATGATTGGGGGGGGGGGGGGGGCAATGTGTTTTTTTTTTGTTATTACTGGAGGACAGAGTGCAGAGGATTATATCAAACAACTTTCTAATGTGTTTTCAAATATGGGATGTCGAACGACTGGTAGGTAAAGAGAATTCCAACAGGACAATGTATATTTCAAATTACCAGCGTTTTCCCCAATAGAAAATCTGTAGGGCATCATGTCTCATGCAATTTAAGCAAATGGAAAACAATATACAACGATCAATGAATTGAAGGTGCAATTATTCATGCATGGAATGAAAGAATGAAATTTTATTTCTTTATATATTTCGATGCCAACTCGTATATTTGAAGTTATAATCAACAAGCACATTATATTATATGTTTTTTTTGTTTTTATTTTTTTTATTTTATTTTATTCTATTTTATTTTATTTGATTTTATTTTGCAAAGTGAACTTATATCTTTGTCGCATACTGTTAGTTAATTTTTGTCCATAAATTTTGATTTAGTTTGCAGTTCTGTTTCAAAACGTCAGTTTGTAGTGTAATTATACATTATAAAATTATATTATTAATATAGTATTTTTAAAACTAGCCATTTTAAAATAAAGTAGAAAAAATTTGTGAACTTAAACTTTTCTCGCGGCTGTATATTTTTCTACGGTAATATCTTCAAATATTTCTTAGAAGAAGAAAACCAAAGAAGGGTACGCTTGTCCAAAATAGGTTTTCTGCAACTGGTGTTGTTGAACTGACTTTGTAATTGCAGGTTTTAAAGGAGAGAGGGAAGACGTGGGCCATTTTCTTTCAGTACTTAACTTTTAGCGATGGAGTGTCGCGTTTCTCGAAGATGAGGTAATTTTCTTTTCTTAAGTATTGGAGCTGAAAGCCTCGTGCGGCAGACTAACCTTTAATCTTCTCTTAAAGAGACGTTAAGAAACCCTCGGAGATGAAACAAAAGGTGGGGAGTTCATAACTGCAGCAGAATTCGTCCAAAGTTTAATCAATTTACGCGAAACAATCGATTCTTTATGACAAAACTTCTGAAACTTAGACATATGTATTTGAAACTTTGAGTATTCGGTTCGTTATATTTAAAAGTCTTAATTTTTAAAGAGAATTGTTATAAAATTTTATTATAAAATATTAATTACTTAATTTAATCGGCTTTGAATGAACTCACTAAGCTACTGTCACGGAAATCGAAACCAGGTTCGATTCCCGGCGACACTGACTGCTTTTACCGCACTCGCATATTCACCCGTTCCAAGGCGGGGGAGGAGCGGGGCAGACAGTGTCGTCACAACCATCTTCACGCCCGAACCAATGATGCCGCAGAGACACTTCGTGACGGAACAGCGAAGGTTTCTTGGCGGGAGGATTCGTCGGTGGAAAGAAAAGGGAGCCTGACTTCAAGAGGTAAACACCTACGGTTTACCGGGCCGACACGGGGAAAGAGAGGACTCTTTACAGTCGCCCGTGATGGCGGGAAGCCCCGAGACCCTCAGCCAGATAAAGGAGACGACGTGGCGAGCCGTTCTCAAGCTTGGCTGAAACGAGATGCGTTCGGCAGGGAAGCTCAGCAGGGGAAGTTTCTACGGAGGAACGACTCCATAGACGTGTGCGAAACAGCGCGCCCGAGTTCAGAAAACGAAACTAAAAGGTTGGTGGTGTATCCAACACTTACGGTGTCCACAACGGCAACCGTAAGTTGCTTTGAGCTAATGTGCAAGAATCCGTGTGAGTGGTCTTCGACATTTATGGATTTACATGGAAGAGAGTGCGAAGGGCGTAGAATGGTTAAAGGCTTCTTTCCCGCCGGGCTAAATGCCTATCTGTCGTCCCATTATGGTTTCACATATCTCTCCTACTAAAGTAAATGAGAGCCGTTGGGTTTCATAGTCTATATTGATGAAAAGTAAAATTAATGTATAAAGCTTCTCTCTTTTGTTGTGACGATTTATTTCAAGAGGAAGTGTTAATATTCTGTTTGTTTGAAATTTCATATTTAAGCTTAGTGTTTTGATTAGAATTCTCTCTAATTTAGAAACCGAACTTTCAGACGAACATTCATTCAACAATTATTTCTAAATGCGTAAATGTGTTGCATTCCAATGTTTGAGAATTTGTTCACGTAGTTATTAAGTGATCTAATTTTCCAAGCATACTGTAGTGTTTGTTATTTGTATTCAAGGAATTTTTAAGTAGGAAGCTTGGTTTATTTATAGATATATTTTTATATGTGAGCTTTCTTGAAATTAGCAACTTTAAGTGCTTGAATCTACGCATTGGACTTTTACGGAGTTTTGACTCATTTAAATGATATGGACTTGGACTAATTTAGATATTCTGGACTTGGAAGTTAATAATTATTTATCGTGATATTCTACTTTGTGATTTATTTAAGATATCCGGATAAGTTGAATTTTAACGCCCGTATTTAGGCGTATTTGTAGATGAGAGACCATGTCAAGTGCTATGTATGAATTATATTACTTTCCAAGGAAATTGCCAAATTGTTATTAACATTCAGTGTTATTTAATAGTTAAGTATTATAAGACCTTTTTGACTAGGTTCAGCTTTATTCTAGTCGTAATTTTTGATTTAAGAAATTATATATCAGTTAATGATATTTCTCTGGTTTTGTGGTTTAGTACTTGATTAAGTTTTGCGTATCTGATATTTTCAAATCATTCCTTATTTAAAGGTGAATCCTTTAGTGTCTTAGTTCTACATGTATTGTATGAATTAATTTATAAACAAACTTTTGGAATTTTGAGATAATGAATGCTTTAGTATTTAATCAGAATGTAATGTACCTGTAACTGTTGGTTATGTTATAGTTTATTTGTTTCGTTAATTTTAGAATACATTCCAAATTTATGTAATTTGGGGTTTGCATTTGTTCATTTTTATTGAGCTAGTGAATTAGCTCTTTATTTTCTTTTATTAAGATAATTATTTCATTGATTTATCTTAATTTGTTTTCATTGCATTTCTCTTTATTAAACTTTATTTTTTTAAACCTTACCCTGATAACGTGTTTCATCTTATTTTCCACTGCGTACATTCAACTCTGTTTTTACACGTTACAGCTACGCATTTTTTAAAATATTATTAGAAGGATATGAAAACTGTTTGAAAATTAATTTTTTATATAAATGCAATCTTCTGTGAGACAGTATGCATTTCAAATAAGTTTGCAGGTAGGTTACATAGAATGTTTCCACCATTTAATGGTCATAATTTCTTAATTATTTATTATTTTTATTCCAGGGTTCTTGTGTATCGTCCTTCTTTTTTTTTTTTTACATCCATCATTAATTATTATTACTGATGTTCCCATTAAAGATTTTGCTGGTTTGGTTTTATAAAAATATTAAAATATCAAAATTGGATATCTAAAAATTGAATTTCATCTGATCTATATCTGCAAATTAAGAATTCTAACATAAACGTAGGTTTTTTTTTTAAACATAAACATACGCCTATTTTTTAAGTAAATACAGTCTTGATATTAAAAAAAAACAAGGACAGTTTTTAACACCTTAATTTTTATGAGAGCATGGACCTTAATCTACTTTTCAACATAATTTCCACCTATATTAAGACACTTATCGTATCGTACGACCAGCTTCTGAATTCCATCCTCAGAAATCGGCCGCCTGATTTGCTAACCACTCCAGCACGGAGTTGCACAAAACCAATCATTTAGCTAGTGCTTTGACTGTCCTCGAGAGGTACCGTGTCGAAGGGATAAGATTTTAAGCCAAAGGTCAGTAAAGTAAAAGGTTGCCTCAATTTAGAGATTAGCCGATTGGTCACTCTGACCTATTTTAAGTAATGACGTCAGTGCTACAACTATGTCATGTGCGCAGTGTTTGTTTTATGTGCTTAAACTATAGGATGCTTGGAACACGTTGTAGGGTTGCTGTTTGCAACAACAGTTTAAAATGACTAAAAAAGATCCAAGTAAAATACAGATCATGTATCATAACTTTCCCAGAGATGTTCCTTGAAAATGCAGTGGATTCAAAAATGTAGAAGGGATGAAAAATGGAACCCTCGTATATGTACTTCACTAAGACTTTTGGGATTCTCATGCCTCTCATGAATTCATTCTAATTCTGCTCTGTGCATGAGAAATTCACCAATGAAAAAATGACTGTTACGTGAAAGCACTCATTGGAATGACATCTTTCCAGTGTTTGTTGCTAACCTTTAATCTTCTTTAATCTAACCTAACTGCAACGTTTTACAGTAAATGTAAATTTACAAACAACAGCACTTTATAATCAGCAATTCATATTAACTCTTCGTTTAACTCAAGATAGCTTAGAGAATTTTTTTAGTCAGATCCGTGCTCGTGGGAGATTGGATGATCATCTTACACTACATCATGCTTTTCACAGAAAAATATTAATCTTTTTAGGGAAAAATTCTGGAACGTTAACAAAAAATTCAATCACCTTTGAGATTACAAAGGAAATTTTTTGTTAGTTCCAACCACGTTTAAAAAATCTTGCTTGAAAATTGGAAATGCAACCAAAAATACAATAACTTTAAATGAAAATATGTTCGTTGAAGAAGATGTTCATTCAGATTCCATCATATTCAGAAATTGGAAAAAAAATGTAGAATTGGAATATTCAGAAGAAAAACTTCAAGATTTGAAAGAGGATGGCTTATTTTATTTGGCAGAAGCTGTTGCAAAAAAACATTTGCTAAAAAAAATCCTCATTTGGGAACACACACGCCTGTAAAAGAAACCCGTCAGCTCATGAATATGCTAAACAATTTTGGATACAACAACTTTCTTACGGTGGATTAATTGATGCATTAAATGATGCATTTGAAAAATTTCACCCTCAAACAAATATTAATAAGGGAACTGGAATTGTGAGAAAATTATTATTTAGTCAAGTACAAAATGTGTTTCCAAATATTGAGTGTGATGTCATTAAAATTATTTCCGTTTACGAACTGTGATCCGAATTAAACATTTAAACGCCCTGCAGAATAGTAATAAGAAAAAGATACTCCTGCTCATCCACAAGTGATCGTGCAAAAAAGAAAATGAAAAAATTTGTAACTAAATTAACTTTATTGACCTTGCCTACACATGACTTCTGATCTATTTGGACACAAAAAACACATGGGCCACATAACCATCTTTTCCTCTATTAGTATTGAATTAAATTTTTAAACTGAACTGAAAAATCATAAGTGCTTGAATTTAATTCTCTTTCTATAGTGTTTATATTTCATAAGATATAAAATTTTCCAAAGTCGAAATTTTCTCTATATTATAAACCATTTAAATTGCTTTAAAATAAAAGTGCACACTTTATAGACATGACATTGTCGAGGATTAATATTATTGATATTAATGGAGATCAGAGTATTATTAATGTATTTGATTTAGTGGGAGGGAGAAAAGGGCCCAAACAAATATAATAACCGACTTGTGATAGTCCATTAAAATTTGATGATTTGCCAGATTAGCGTTAGTTTGATGGGGTGTATTATCGATTTATTGATTGTGTTGATTTTTCTATCGAATACGAAGGGAAGGGAATAGTACGAAGAGCATTAGTATAAAATAATAAGTAACACATAGAAGAATATTGTTGGCTATTTTAAGATACGAATCGTTCAACATGCTTAAAAACTTGACATTGTGTCAGCGATCAAAGTATTGATCCATCTCCTTCTTTAGATTTCTAGATTTATGAGCTCCCTAATAGTTCTAGGAAATCG
>JAHWFO010016894.1:1772849-1786283 GCA_023313115.1 Rhysida immarginata
AGATGAGCACGAAGCTACCGATGATCACTTGATAAGATTTAGCACCACTTAAATCGCTGACACTGTTGCCACTGAAGCTGGCCTTCACTATAGCACATGGGATTTAGATCACAAATATCAATCATTCTACTCGAAGCACTATCATTGACGGATGCTGAATTACACTTATAAATTCATAGACACACATATGAATAAATCTAGCTTAAGCATAGCCTTAGAATATATACGAGGGGCGATTGATAAATAAGTTCTCCATGGCTGTAACGTTTTTATTTGTTAACCGATTTTCAAAATTCTTTTTGTATCTTATACTCACATTTGTCCTCTATGTAGTGCACTATTCACTTTTCGACATAGTCCCCATTCCTTTCCAAGCATTGCGCCAACGCGTGACTAGTTGGGTGAACCCGTCGGAGAGGAATTCCGGAGTTGTTGTCGACACCAGAATTGAATGGCAGCGTTTACCTCGCCGTCAGAACCAACTCATGTCCCTTAAGGGGCTCTTTCTTCTTTGGGAAGTAGTTAAAGTCGCAATGTGCAAAGTCTTTCATTTTTGAACTGCAATATTTCATCTTTGAACTGTAGGCGCTGCAACGCCTCTGGTGTGTGGTGACTCGTGTGCGGGCGGACGTTATCGTACTCCAGAAGAAGGTCCAAAGCTGCCATTCAATCCTGGTGTCGACAACAACTCCGGAATTCCTCTCCGACGGGTTCACCCAACTAGTCATGCGTTGGCGCAATGCGTGGAAAGGGATGGGGACTATGTCGAAAAGTGAATAATGCATTACATAGAGGACAAATGTGAGTATAAGATACAAAAAGAATTTTGAAAATCGGTTAACAAATAAAAAAGTTAAAGCCATGGAGACTTTATTTATCAATCGCCCCTCGTAGAATTACACGTGAGACACACATCACTATAATACTAAAGAATGATCACTAGAGCACACAGCAATACACAATAACGGTCACTCTGTCGTTTTCTAGACGATTCGCCGTTTATCCCGTAGCACTAACATATAAGCATAAACTTATGACCCACATTCAATTGCATGGATGTGGATATTAACATCACTTTACGAAAGCCGACACACACACTTCGTAAATGCACAAAAAGTTAACGGAGCTTGACCTAGACGAGCTGATGAAATACGAGACGACGTTGCGTTGTCGTAACACTCTGTAAATCTACCTCGCACAGCGTCCGTTGCTTAATTTCACTAATATTGACCAGTGTCAGTTGATAGTCTCATAAAACCTCCAATTTAATTCGTGAAGAAGCCTTTTAATGAAAAAGGGAAGACTCCAACTACTTCCTCTCCCCTGCGCCAATTAATTACGTCGTACGCAAATAACAGTTTGCACAGTTCGTTTTGCAAGGAGGAATTTTGTAGGAAAATTACGGATAGGCGCTCCGTGGCAGTAGAAGTGCTCACTTCTTTTAAAAAGTACATAAAAGATGGCCTACCGTAATTGTGAATTAGTCCCCGACGAAATGCAATGAAATCGGCGTGCGCTGGGCTCCTTCCATTCGTCGCCGCCTCGTCTCTGCAGGTGATGGGAGCTCAGCCGCCTGTTTTTCGCCGTCGTATGGAGAACACTCCTTGTCGAATACTTGGAGAAGTGCGTCTATGACCCATACGGAATTATTACTCCATTCCTCGTCCACCTCCTGTCTTCCGAGAGCTGCCTGGCGTTTTCGGAGAAGTCGCCTTTCCGCTCGGTCGCGTGCCTCGCCGACCTTATTCTCCTTTTCCCCGTCGACTTCACTGTCGCAATGGGAGTTATCTGGCTCCTTTGAGAAACGCTCCTTTCCGGCGTTTACGTTCTCATGCGCTCGGCTATGGTGGCTAGCGTCCCGGCCTTTAGTATTCATGGAATTGAAATCGGCTTGGTCGCCCCGTACGTCCTTTCTCCTCCGTTTCCATACTCGTTCTCCTCGAGCTGCTCTCGTGTTCTCACGAGAACTTTTTGGAATGACGTAAATCTTGTCATCGGCGTCATCTTCGTCACTGATGTTTCCTCTTGATCGTTTCGCATGCTGCGAAAATCCACGTGACACACAGATCGTAACCTACTTATATGTCCCCTCTCCTTACTCTTTATCTATACTCAAGCTGAAGAAGATGGAATACAGTCATCGAAACGTACATTTGTGCATGTTATTAAACT
Organism: Rhysida immarginata; assembly: GCA_023313115.1. Taxonomy (NCBI): domain Eukaryota; kingdom Metazoa; phylum Arthropoda; class Chilopoda; order Scolopendromorpha; family Scolopendridae; genus Rhysida; species Rhysida immarginata. Next base: position 1,775,022 of record JAHWFO010016894.1, read on the forward strand.
GTTTTGTTGAAAATTTCATTTACTTTTAATTGTTATAAATTTTATTGGGTCTAACAAGGGAACCCCACATAGCCTAACCGCTTTAACAATGGAGTCCTTGTATGGCTATGTATGCTGAATTTTTTTTCGTTTTCGCGGTGTATTTTGAAAGAAACACAATTTCGCACTCTCTTATTTTGCAAGCATCTATAGTAGCTTCAGATGAGTAACATATTTCAATTTGGTGGAAATCTGTGACATACATGTTCGAGGGATTCCCTTGTAAGTAAACACTTTCGCTGAGAAAGGAGGGTTTTAAGCATTATTATTCTCAAATCCGTCCTGTTTGTCTTCTGAATTAGAAACCTTACCCGCTACAAAGTAAACATATTTTTTCACTTTTAGTCCAAAAACTTTACTTTTATCAAATAATTCTTTCTCATATCTGGATGGAAAACAACTTGTGTTTTTCTCTTGAGCTTTGGCCGCCTTTATGTAAGTTGATGATGTTGTTGGATAAATAGAGACGATAATTAATTATGGTATAATCTTAATACAATTATAATTATTATTGTTCTTGTTTTCTTAATGCTAAAAATTTATTGTGGTTCCAATTGCCAACTTACTTGGAGAGGTATAATACGAGGGTTATTTGTAAAGTAATGCATACGGTGGTATCACTAGTGCGTGGATGATGCAACAACATTGAAAATCACGTCATTTACAGTTGGAACACGGCTGTACTATATCTCCAGGCCTGACAACTAACGTCATGCTAGAGGTCGGCGAGGCATGAGGTCGTCTGCCTCTCATTTTGACGGAGGAGATAATTTTTTTCATATTACTGGAGTATTCGTTTAATTTGATTAAACATAATTTGTCATCAATTAAAGTAGGCCTATTTCAATGTTAGATTTTTACCGTTGAGAAGGGGGTTCCCATGACGACCGATCTCTAGCATGACGTCATCAATCCTCAGTTGTCAGGCCTGATAGATATAGACGGCCGTGGTTGGAAGCTTGAGGTAAAATTTGTTTCGTTTCTTTCATAGCGTACTCTGTTTTTCAATAATGCGAGCTGAAAATGAAACCTGCACAGGTCTCGGGTATTGTGATTGCTGAAGATCAAAAGTCGTACATAAAGGTCGAAACTTTACGTGGCGAAAAAGCAGCAGAAATCCGCAGTGCGTTAAGTGAAGTTTATGGTGAGTTAACAGTGAACCATAGTATAGTTTCACGATGGGCTATTCCTTTTTGTGATGTCGTGTGATCACAAACGATGATGCAAGAACAGAAGGGCGAAGGCGTCAACAGATGAACGCAATGTTGTGACAGATGCTCTTGAAGAAGATTGTTTTGCGACTTATGAGGAACTTTCTGCAACTACAGGGATTCCACAGACATTGGTATTCCGAATTCTGACAAATGATTTAAGTGCGCGATGGGTCCCTCAATGCTTGACTGCTGAACAGAAGCAGAAACCTTGCTGAAACAACGACTTGACGTTGAAGATCAAGCATTTTTGTATCGAATTATCGCTATTGATGAAACGTGGGTTACAGGCTTCGAGCCGGAGTTGAAATCACAGTCCAAAGAGTGGAGAGGTACAGCTTTATCACGACCAAAATATTTCAATTAGCTCCATCAAAGGTCAAAGAAAAGATGATCTTTACTTATGACCATCAAGGAATCTTCATGATAGAGTTTCGTGTAAAACAAGTGTCACCGCAGCTTATACCTGTGACTTCATACAAAAACTGCGCAGAAAAATGCACAAAATCCGACCTCAGTTGCTAGAGGCTGGGCCACGCATCCTCTATGATAACGCACGCGCGTACATCGGGAATGTCGTAACCGGAAAGCTGCGCGAATATGATTGGGAAGTGTTACCTCATGCTCCCTATAGTCCACCACACTTTGACAAAGTCCAAAGTTGTAAAAACCTATGCGTGAATGTCGTTTTCCTTCTCAGGAAGATCTTTCTGCCGCCGTTACCCGATCCATTCGACAGATAAACAGGGATGTGTTTTAGATGGAATAATCAACTATGCCCCTTATGACTTGCCTAGGGTCACATTCCACTAGGGGACAAGAGGCTCTTTTTTTCATCATGGTTATTTTCTGTTGATGTATATTGTCCGCCGAGGTGATCGCGGAGGCCAGAGCAGAATGGGCAAATTATGATTCCAGGTAGGGCCCATCGAGCATCCTTTTAAAGTGGCATTCAGGTGGTGGCGAACATTCTGCTGGAATGGAAGCTTATGAACTTCTATCATTTCTTATAAATTATGGTTTTATATGTCAGTTCAATATAAAATAAATGAGCTTTACTTTTGCACCATCCTTTTTGAATATGTGAAGTATTTTTTATTATTTTTTTTCTAGTATGCCAAGTTTTTAGCGAATGAAAGGTCATATTCAAATCTTTAAGAATATTGCATTTTGGATATTTTACATTTATATTTTCATAGAAATTAACGTATGAAATGCATTAGTTTACAACGATTTTACTTTATCCTTTTGAAGTTTTTTCCTAACCAAAACACACTTCGAGGTCTTTTTTTTTTTTTCTTTTTTGATTGATGTCGCTTCGTGTTGTTCAAGAATGTTAGCTAAGCGACTGACGTCATTCGAATCCTTTGGAGAAATGAAAGCGTCAGAATGAAAGGAAGTAAAAAGAAGAAGAGGAAGAAGTGGGTGTTTAGAGCACGAGAGGAGGAGGGGGGGGTTCCTTCTCGGTCCAATGGGCTCTCGTGGACTCGATGAACTGCCGTCGGGTGACAGGTCGACTCCCTCGGCGCACCGTTGCCCATAAATTCCGCTCCGTTTCTCATTCCACGTCGGTAATTACGTTTCAGACCTGGAGCAGCGTTCGTCGAGCAACCGGGGATATAAAAACATAACCTTTTAATTAAAATGAATTTCGCCAAGTCCTATTTAATGAATGGCTTATCGAATGATAGCACAGAAATCCAATGCGCGAATTAAAAGGTGAATTAACTCCCTTGGTGTGACTGAAATTTCTCGAAAACTTTCCTACATTCAAGCTATATCTCGAGTCCGAAATTATAAGGATACTGTCTTCTAGATATGTCTTCTATATTTGTTCTTAAATTTGATAGTATATTTACTGCTTTGTTCTTATTCTATGTTATTTAGACAATAAAAGATTTTAAATGAAAGAGAGTTTAGTTTTATTAATTTTTTTTCGAAATTCATTTTATTAAATGTATAATGAGGTGTTTTATGTACTTTGGTCTTTGCATGCTATAGAGAGCTAGTTTTCTTTCGTTACGAGAAATTTGTAAGGCTAGAAATTTTTCTTAACTCGTTATAGTATATATTTTAAATGATATTTATTATTTTATAGAAAATGTTTACGACAAATCCAAGCATGCTAATAGTATTCTTGACTATATTTTAGAAGGCTAACAATTACATATACGTGCAAATTATTAGATTTCAAAAAAGCTACACTTTTGCTTTAAATCTTTTTGATTGGTAAGATATTAAAGACATGTTTTCATAGTGAGAAATCTACAGATTTTCTCATATACTCGCTTAACAAGAATTTAGACGGCATTTAAACAATGCAAATAAACGTTAATCAGACTACAGATTCGTATGGTTATTTTTTTCTGTACGACAAAAATTGCTTGCAATGTGTGCAGCCTTTCAAAGAGGATGCAGTCAGCGAATGCAAAATAAAGAAGGGAGTGTAAGATATTTGCTAAGGAAAATTTGCTTCTTAGTGAATAACCTATCTGAGATCTGTAATGAAAGTCCTGGATCAATATGTCAAGAACTCGCACAAATTCTCGGAATATAACAAACAAAAAAGATTGCTCATCTTAATGTTATTGCTTTCTCGATACATCTTGAAGTTCTTCTGTGACAGGTTAAATGACATTTAATGTGTTCACTATATAAGAGCCCTAATTAGCTCTCATGAGGGAAAAGGAAAAAAATTATCAAAGGTTTTTCTATACGTCAAAAACAGATAAACTTTCCGCGATCTTCAGCATCTGTATCTGATTACCATTTGCTTCAGTTTCTTCCCTGTCATAGCCCGGCCATTAATTACCTGATTCAGAATCACGTTAAAAACAAATTTGCAAACCTTTTTTTTTCTTTTCAAAGGAGGAAAAGGATTTCTTTAGAATGAATTTGAATGAATGAATGAATATATCACTGGGATGGTTACATATTGTGATGACATAATTTAATTTAAACGTTGGGATGTATAATATTCATATAAGTGCTTTTCTTCTTAATAATTTGTTAATTCCAAAATTTATTGTACATAAAAAAAGAATATTAAAAATCGTTTACATGGACTTAACTGAATTTACAACATAATGAGATATACCATCATGTCTGGGCTGGTACATCCCCCAGTAAAGTTGTTGTTACACAAGAAATATGGATGACAAATACTGTTCTACAGAAGAAATGTTGGATCTAAATTTCATGTCAACTCATAAACACCACTGCACAGAGGAACCTCGAACCACAAAACGGCGACATGGATTCACGGCTCTAAAGCTGGAAACGGTCGGAACTCGTTGAAAACCCAGCTGCTCCATTGATGATTAATTTAGAAAGAGCCACAATCACTGCCAACTCACTTTATTTCATAAAAGATTACAATTTTGAATAGCTGTAAAGCAGAAATATATTCAAAATGTATTATGAGCAATTGAGCTGAGGAAACATGCGTCGACAAAGCGATCGTCGCATGCGTGTGCTCACGTTTTGACGAATCGATTGTTTTCTGTAAACAATCTTGGTATTGTTTACGGTCAGTGTTTTAGAACGTGCAATCGGCTTGAAGGGATTCAGATTTCTGAAAACAGAATTTGAAAAAGTTAATCCGTTTACAAATTATCGTGCAAACGGCTAACAGATGGCCGGCCAGATAAACGTACAGACAAACCGTTTGCGCACGGTTTCGTCATAGCGCTGTCTCTTTTGCGCCGTGTTCATACCTAGCGTTAATGCGCCGCAAAGTTAACGCCGAGACGTGAAGCATACACGCTTTGTGACTAGAACAATGTTCAACATTTTACGGCAAAGCCAGCGTTTGACATGCGCAATTGGACTTCACTTTAATTTGCAAATGGCGGAAGAAAGCATAGACGAAGTTCTTATACGACGAGTGTATGAAAAGAATAGATTGTCCTTTTTTATATGATAAATCTAATAATGGATATAGAGACGCTATAGTTCATAATTAAAACTCGATGTTTATTTTCCTCCATTTCTTTTCAACAAGATACTGATATATCACGGGAAGATTCACCGGAAAGTCTAACGCTTTCGTTTGACGTTAGTTTGACGCTTGGTGACGTCATGTTTTGCGGCGCATATTTTTTGCTAAAGCTCCTAACCAATTATTATAATTTGAAAACAGATTAACTTTCCGAAATATGACCATCAAGGTCGGCGGTATCAACTTTTCAGGATTTTTCGTGGACCCTTTCAAGTTGAATTCATGTGATAAAACAGTGACCGTAAGGCCCGCCGCAAATTGAGAAAGTCGCGTCGACTTATGCGCTAGCGACTTCATTTGACACCCATTGCTCATGCGCACGATGCGCTCGCATGACGTCAGATCCTGCCTTCCTCTCGACTTCGACCTGGTCGAGAGCAGTAGAAAAATTTCTACTTCGTTCGACTCGGCGGGTCGATCTCGTGGCATTTTCAACAATGCGACGCCCAGCCGAAACACATTTTCCAAATGATACAAGATTTATATATGTATTTATTTATAGATATGAACACACACGTAATAATACATAATTAAATGCACCGTTAATTAGATTTAAATACACATTTATATAATATAGATATCATATAAATGTAATGGATGTAATAAATACACATTTAGATATATATTCATATAATAAATAAAATAAAACTCGCGTTCCAGCAGCTGTATCTCACGCATGCGCAATACCTACGAACGAGCCAACGCGGGTTCGCTCTGACGTCATGCGCTACCACACATGTCGACACGACTTTCTCAATTTGCAGCGGGCCTAAAGAATACCAAGATAATGGCATGTCATATAACAATCAATTCGTCAAGAATGAATACACTGCTACATTCTGTTTATCTTTTAAGCATTGTTAACGTGAGCAAGCGCACGCGACGATCGCTTTGTCGACGCACGATCGCTCAATAGACCTTATTCAAAACTATTGGGATTGATAGTAAACGCAGATAATCACAGTGGTAAACAAACTGGCTTCACGCGTTTGTTTGCTGTTGCTCTTGAAATTTGATAATGACGGATTACTTTGCATTGTTCAGGGCCATAATGCGCACGATTTTATTGCTTATAATGCTCGGTTGATACTAACAATCCCCTAATGCAATGGGGTTTTGCATATGGCTTATTCAAAACCTCCTAAAGAGAAAGCCTGTGCACGGAAACGTTATACATTGTTACGTCATCTAAGTAGGGCATTGTTATTCGTATTTCTACCAATAATAAGCCCTGAATTTGTACTACTATGGTGATGTAACAATGTATGACGGTTTCCGTGCGGAGGCTCTCTCTTTAGGGGGTGTTGGCTTATTGCTCATAATACTAATAATACGTAGCCAACGAGAAAGTTCATCTTTCTCATTGGCTACGCTAATAATAATAATTACGTATGTCCCGTAATCATCAAAGAGCAGAAATAAGACAGAGAGAGAGCATTCGCCTGTTCATTGAGCGATTTCGGATGTAGATATCGAGGCGAAATAAGCAACTGCGATTTGGGGACGGCTGAGAGCGATGTAGCTCTGTTTACAAGATTGCGTCATTTAGCATTTTCCGGAATATAATTCTCCATAAGAGAACTGTTGTTGCGAGCAGTGGCAAAGGAGTTAGTGAGTGGCTTTGCGCATTCTATCTTATTCCTCTTCTATGGTAACCATTAAAATTTAGCGTGAATTTTCTTTGAGCACCGAGAGTTGGCATTAATTTGTGTGTAGATAACCACTGGAAATGAGTGCCGCTCGAATTTAGTGCATCATAATAAAGTTTATTTTATTCCCGTGACTTTTTCACGAAGAAATGATCGTATATTAGTACTTGTATGTCTGCTTCATAGCTAATTCTCCTTCTTGGAATGTTTACAAGATTTTATTTTATATCAAAGCATGGCATCCTAATTGTCACTAGAGATATAGAGTCAGAAATAATTTTTGAATTTATATTTGCTCTCTTCAGATAGTTCCGAATAACAAGTTTGGAATCTTGAGATTTATCTCGACTTATTGACATAACAACAATTTTCATCAACAATTTTAAGGCAAAAATAAATAAAGAACATTCGAGAATCCAGCAGAGTTCATCGGATGATGTTGGCGGTTGGAGATATATAAATTAAAATACCTAAGTCTTCCTTTTAAGCATAGGTAGAAACTCAGTGGCGCCACAAGTCCTTTGTTCACCAGTGCGGCGGTGCGAACCAATCCTGTCTTGAATAGCAGACGACTGTATTGTTTTAGTATACAACTGAAGCTATTTTTCAGTAAATGTTGCGTTTAAAAGTTTATTATTCCAAATTATAAAATATGTAAGTTTCTGTAAGCTGTGGAAAATTAGTTGCCATTAAAAAAAGTGATGTCAACATACATTTAATTCAATTCATATTAGCAATTGAGTGAAAACTTGCAAAAGGTTATAAGCTTCATATTGGAACAATTTATACGAACAAATTTTAAAAAAAGTTTCTAGACTACATTACAAACCCCTAAAATTAAATTAATACAGAAGAATCACAAAATACGAATTTTTCAATCAGATATTTTATATTTTCGTTTTACATATTTTAAGTTATCATTTGAAAGTTCTTTTGTTTTCATTTTTACAAAGTGAACTAATCTCATCTTTATTTATATTATATTTACATATTATATAGGTATATTTGTCCAAAGTAGAAAAGAAGACGATTGATAAGAAGACTGGAATTTGTTTTATTTTTGTCTAGTTTTTACAGAAAATATGAGAAGTTGTGCAGTAGCATAGCTATTAGAGCTTATCGTTGTTTCGGTTATGGAGATTAAAAGAGATAATTACAGTTCGTAGAGATTAGTATCTGCGCTGCTAATAGCTCTCTAGAACCGGACCTGGACTGCACGCTCCGCCATTTTGAAAGACACGAGAAGTGTGAAGTTGCACCCCCTGCTTTTAAGCTGCTATTGCAGTACTACCTCAGCGGTGTAACTTTGAACAATTATGACACAAGATGTAGAAATGAGTAGAAAAACAGTTAACTCAGTTATTCAGGCTATTTAAAATCAGGTTTATTAACTTTAACTATGTGAACATGACATTAATTTGTCTTTTATTATAGCAAAGAACTAGTTAGTAATTTAAAGATAACGCTGAGGAATGCTGAATTAAGATATCTCATGAAATTCACATGAGATTAGAAAATCTGAGAGCTTATTAAAGATAATAACTACGCCACTTAAAACTTTTCAAAATTCACTAATCATTAAATATTCAAAAAGGTAAAAATGTTATTTTCAAATTATAACAAAATTCTAAGCACAGAACAATTTTAATCGATCCATAAATATTTTTTATAAATCTAGTATACTTTACAAATGGTAATGTTCTAAATTAGCATAATGATAAAGCAAAAAATCTTAGGGATATTACGCATAAGCGATTCCTTCTCCATGTTAAATATTTTTGAAAATTCGAATAAGTAACTATGAATATTTCAACATCATAAAACCGCCTTGTTGTAATCGGGGTTATTAATTAAATGTTGGCAAACACTATTCTATTTTTAGAACACCTATCTCTTCGGATTGTGTTAATAATTTATATATCGTGTTTGCTTTCCAGCCTCCAAATCAAAAGTTAGATATATCAATTGGTAGTTATACAGGGTGTTGTTGAATTTCATGATAGGGGTGATGGACTATGCGATTCTAAGCAAAAAAAGTTCATATGAACATGGGTCCGAATTTGAACGATAACTGAGATATGAACAGAAATAAAAATGTCGCCATTAAAATGAACAAGTTAATAACTCACTTTCTATAACACCTACGATAATGAAGTTTGAAGAAATGATAGGGTACATAAAACTGTGTGTACCGTTAAAATTTGAACGTGTATACAACTTAACACGTGCTCACATGTGGGAACTAACCACCAGGTCTTACGATGTTGACTACGTAACTCGGAAACTACTCGTTGGAATTCGATCAAATTTTAACGGTATACACAATTTTATGTACCTTATTATTCTTTCAAATTTCATCATTCTAGATGTTGTAGAAAGTGAGTTATTAACTTGTTGATCTTAGTGGCGGCATTTATATTTCTGTTCATATCTCAATTAACGTTCAAATTCGAACCCATGTTCATAGGAACTTTTTTGCTTAGAATCGCATATTCCATCACCCCTATTATTTTTGACACGAAATTTAACAACACCTTGTATATTTTGACATATAAGCCGTTTCAATTGAACTTAAATAAACACAGTGTTAGAATATATTGTTCGATAATTTTCATTCTTTAGGAGGATTTTCAAAGAAATATAAATGTTCTGCAAAAACAAAATTTATATATCATTAAAGTGCTAATGTCATTTGATTAAAAAAATTAATTTAAAAATTTTTTTCTATTCCCCGTCGCGAATAAAATTTTTTTTCCGCCATTAAATTTAAGGTGACCTTAAGAATAATGAATGATATTCCATCAGAAATTCTTAATAGCATTATCCATGAATTGAGACTCGCTTGCAGTATGATGCAAAATTTATATTTTAAATTTATATTTTATCATATTTAGACATTTTGGTATTCCTTTAATAAATTCATGAAACAACCGTAAATTGCTTTATCGTGTAGCGATTTCTATTCGTAAATGACAATCTCCTCCTCAGTATGAAATCAGGAATAAGTGTAATTTCATTTGCATTTAAAATCCTTGCTTGCTCTAAATTAATAAGATTTGCTTCTCAAAATCTGATTTGAATGCGGCTCCCTGAACTAAGTGATTTAGGAGCATTAATCATTTATTTGGTATCCTGTGCCAAGTGCCGACCTGCGCACCCGCGATATTGACAATTCTTTTGAAAATTAGATTACAAGCTGATTTTTGAATTTGCCGTATTATGATATTTTGTTCTATTAAAAATTAAAGTTTCTTTTAGAATATAGGAAATTTGTGTACAGAAATTCCGTTATTTCTTGAATTGACTACTAGAGCCCGCTACTGACATTTTGCTTTTATTGTCTAATGGTTTTTATTCGATAAAGGAAAGTCTGAAGTACCTGTCATTGAAGAAGAATTAAAAATTATGTTAATTTAAAATTCTTACTTTTTCACCCATTATTGAACAAGAAATTAATCTGCTCCTCCCCCTTCGAGAAGGGTATATAAAAATAGCGGAATTCCTGAATTTATCTTTTTTATCCACACATTTTAACTCCCATATAATTATCAAAAAATTGATTTTTTCGAATGTAGTATTTAGAAAAAGGAAAATAGCTGTACCTTCTCTTGGTTTGCATCTTTTCCGATCGAATGACATACCGCATGCCATTTGTTATCATTTAAAAATGTAATAGTTCTAAAGACCACGTTATAACTACCCCCATAACTCGACCCCATTGGGCTCAAACTTCATAGAAACGAAGAACTTCTCTAGAGGATTCGGCATACGAATTTTACTTCTTTATATACCATTAATTGCAAGGATCCCTTTAACTTCCACCCCCGTAACTCCGATCCTATTGGGTTAATTGAAACCAAACTAATTGAAGTAGCACACCCACAGTAAGCTACATTTGACCAATTTCAACTTTTACGTCAAAAAATAGAAAATACGAAGGAAACAGACGGACGGACATGGTAAAACCAATAAGTAGCTCCATTCTTCCCTACTTAATACAGAAATTTTTCTTTAGAATATCTATAATGCGTGGCCGCCAGCCTTTCTTGATGCCGCGTTTTCTTTGAAAAGAAATCGATTGCTGCTTTTGATGAGAGTGTTGAGCAGTTCACAGCTCTACAATATAAGATTAGACATCACTTTAAAAACAGATTTCATTAGAAAGAGGAGATTTCAGTGAGATTTGTGTTTTCCGTCATATTCCTGATATCCTTTTGTGTACTCCTTTGGGAACTTTTTAAAATCGTGTTCCATATTATTCGTGATTTCCTGAATCTCTTCTGAACATGTCAGTATGCGACACTGTTCATAGCGTATTTTGACATTCAATGCCTATAATGATATTTTGATATTGCATATACAG
>JAHWFO010016894.1:1792215-1814092 GCA_023313115.1 Rhysida immarginata
GCAGGTTTTTTTAGCTAAAAAAAATTCTTGAAAAAAATGAATGCATTGACTGCAATTGATTTTATTTTTTCTTTTTATAAAAAAAATCATGTTCAACATCTTTTCCACGGTCTAATTTTTGGTGGTGTCTGCTTTTAAATCATTTTTAAAAAAGTAAGTGAATAAAAGTCATGTTAAAATAAACATTTGCTTTCTTTCTAAAATATATTAAAAATTACAGAATTTAAAAAAATTACAAGATTTCATTAAAAAATCAAGTTATGGAATAAAATAATTATATTTTCAATATAAAAACCGTGTCAGTAAATAAATGAGAAAATAAATGAACAATAATTTAATTTAGCATTTTAAAACTAAATAAAAAAAACTTCAATGAATGCAGGTATAGCAAAGCATTTGCTGCCCTCTTTGACATGAGCGAGAGCTTCTCTGCATACCACTTTCCCGTCAGACTGTGGCGGCGCTAGGATCAACAAACTTACGCTAAATCAAGTGGAGCTTTCATTCTTTTCCTTAACGTTCTTTGGTGCATGTTTTAATGGTTCTGTATGTTACCTTTGGAAACGTTCAATGCTAAAATATGGCATGTATATATCAACCAACTTCTTACGAGTTGTTAGACCTATTGTTATCCATTGCTCATTTGTAACAAAAGCGTATTGCTGTTAGGCTTAATAGTACCTAAAACTAATTACTGTGAGACGTATTGCTAATTAGTAGTAGTTAATCGCTTGTTTCAATCAACACCATCTCTACTCAAAGCCTGAGCGCGAAAATTTAATACATTGTTACATTATCATGCGGAGTCATAATTTAGGGCTTATTATTGGTAGAAATACGATTGAACATGACTGCGTATGATATTTTCGCGCTCAGGCTTTGAATAGAGGTGGTGTTCTTCAATAGTAGATGATAACGTAGAAACACTTTAGTAATTGAATATGAAAAAATAGTAATTGAAGCTCACTTCGTTTAACATTGTGGGAACTTCATATATATAAAGAATAACTTCACTCTCCGTTTAACCTTTCAGTTATTGAAGTTTATTCGTTTAAATTCTCTCTATACATTAGTTTACATAAATAGTAATTTACAATTTTATTTTTCATATTTATATAATTTCTCTAAAGTGTTTTAAATGTTAGTTAATTCTATATATCCATGTGTGATGCTATAACACGAAAATGTGTTCCCTTTATCCGCTTTGGCGGTAAGATCATTCTTGTTAATTATGTGATTATTTCACCTTCATATTTTGGCTTGTTATTACAATTTATACATATTTAGAAATTAAGGAACTGCATCTCCACGATCGACTCTCCTATTTTATTCAGTGGAACATGATTTTAAGGAAGAGTATTTTGACAAATGCCAGCAAAATGAATGAATAAAATTGGGGTTTCTTCCTTCCAAGGATGGATTTTCCATGTACGTTCGATTTAAATTCAATTTTTAAAGCACTGTCCGAATTACTTTAGTGTATTGCAGAGCTGCTAGCCTTTTCGCCTATAGCGAATTGCTCGACACTCCCACGAGAAGCAATTGGTTTCTCTTCGACGAAAACGCAGCGCACAAAAAAATAAGGCGTAGACGCCTATACATAATAGATATTCAAATGAAATACGATAGGTTTCATTAATTTATGAATTGGAAAAACGTCATCTTTTGGCAGGTTCAAAATTGGGTTATACCTGAATGCTCAGTAAAATTATTGCTACTGCGATTTCGCACGAACGCCTAATTAAGGAATGTTTGTGTTTCTCATACACGTAGCAAGTTTTGATGCAAATGTAATTTGATTTTTAAAGCATGGGGAGAGTATTAATTTAGAATGAGCAAGCTTTTTATTCTATTAATTTGTACACTTATCTAAGTGATGCTTGACAAATTTGTCAATTATGAATTGCAGCCGCTAACGGTAAAAGCCTGGAGATGACTCTGGTAATGGTTTCATGAATAACTGAAGCAATTTCTGGTGCAACAGACAATGAAGAGGACGGTATTTGTTTTTTTTTTTCTTATTGGTTTTTATTTTAAGGTAAAGATTTGTCCTAAATCTTATGTAAACTTACTTGAAAATATAAAGTGAATATAATGTCATAAGCATTGAACACAAAAGCTTTGATTTGACGTATATCTTATACTCCAAAACCAAAAACGAATTCCGGTTTACATAATTGTGAGAATGTTAAACGAATTTTTATCGAAGATTTATATCCCAGTGTTTTAACACCGATATCCATCCACCTTTTAATTTCAGTTTTAAATCTTGCAAAAGAAATAGTGATAAGTTTTAAAATGGTAATAAATAAATCAATAAAACGGACTTCTATTGAAGGTAATATATGTTACTTTTGTTATCTTTTTAATCCATATTCGTTTAGATATCTTTAAACTTCTACCAGAAAGGAAAAAAAAAAGAAATAAAGAAAGATGTGCCTAGTCGAAACCGGTTTTGTATTTAATGTGCCATTAGCATTGTGTGAACTGCGGATACTGTCAGCCCTTATCTTCTGGGGAGTAATTGAAGGTTTCATCGTCGCAGTTCTTCCTTTTGTGTGCGTCGGCGTCGGCAGTTTATTGCATTGCTCACCAGAGGCCACTTGGCTTCATTTGAACGGAAATGACTTTAATTCAAATTAAATGACGCGCAGAATCGATTAGATAACCGACCATCATTGAAGGGTTTAGTGTTTTTCGATGGTCATCTTGGCTTCTCATCGTTTTCCCTCGTGCCTCCTAGCGGTAAAGGAATTACGATGCCACCGAAAAGAAATTGGTTTTGGTTTTTTTCCCTTCCTTTTTTCGATTTAATATTTATATATCGTAAAATTGGCACATTTATGTATTTAATCGGATTGTTAAAGTTGTCATCATTAGCTACAGGCAAGCGGCTTTCGGGCGTAGTTGAAGTATGTATTGAGAAAGACTAACGGAGAAACATTACATCATTAGGCCTGAAATATGAATAGCTATTAAAAAAGTGGATATTAGAATTGAAAAAGCTATGAGAATGCATAGTACGAAATTTTGTTATTGATAAAAATAGAATAATATAGCTTATATAAAATTTTTCTGTCATTGTTCGAAATAGAATTGGATTAGATTGGTAATTCCGGATTAATTATGCTGGATTAATTGTATCAAGATATCAGAGCCTGAAGAAGCCGGGTATAAAAGGTGAAACCGGTTGTTTGCAACATCTTTAATAATAAAAATATGTATTGTAAAGTTTCTATCTTCTTCATTAAGTTTTTACTATTAAATAGCTCGTGGTCCCTACTTCGAAACAATAAACATTTAATATAAAATTGATAAATGAATGTATATGACGATAAAAATCAATTCTGAAGTCATGAATAAATTTCCCTTAAAAATGTCGTTGATACCGATTAGTTAATACGTGATGAGTTCATGATGCATTTGTTGAAGTCTTCTTGATTCTGTAGAAGGTACTTTGTGTTAAAGAAATCTGTTGATAAGAGTTGATAATAGTTATTTATAAAATTTTGAAGTTACCCAAACCAAGAATTACTACTTCAAGTGTTTCATTCTCTTGCTGCTCTATCGGTTGCATCGTCTTGGCAACACTGCTAATAATCCAATTTTTCGAATCGTGAAATTATTATTAGTGAATTCGTTATGGTCAGTGGACCTATCCTTAAATTTTAGAAGTATAGCATAAAAGTTGCCACTTTTTTAATAATAGAGTTTCAAAAGCAAAGCACGATCACGTAAGGTTAGAGAAGCTAATCATTCTTATCAGCCAGATGTGAAGATTTTAACACAAATATCCACTAAACTATGACATATGCCGAAAATTAGCATAATCTCGCAGATTTGTGAGGGAGGATGTGGACAGTTATGTGATTGCAACGCCAATTTTCCCTTGGTGGTGAACTTCTGGACTACTTTTTTCTTTAAAAATCATAGCACCATGGTAGCAAGAATATGTGGATAAAATTTGCTTAAGTTTTGCTAATGAGTTTTGGCTATTGAGCTCTTAACGTCTCCTATTTAATCATGCGGAAATATTAACGTTCCCATATGCAATCACTCGCCAAAAGTCATAGCACACCCGCCTAATAACGTGTTGGGCCCTCTCTGGCCCGGATAACGACGGCGAACCGTCGTGGAAGAGAGTCCACCTGTCCCCGGAACACATCCACAGGCACTGCAAGCCATGCCGTCTCCACTGCACTCCATAACGATGCTGCGTTTACCAGTTGTGTTGGTGACGACCTGACAGATCGTTCGATGACGTCCCACAAATGTTCAATGGGATTGCAATCTGGGGAACGTGGAGGCCAAATCATTGTCGTGATTTCGGTAGCATGTTCCTCCAGCCACTGCCGTGTCACAAGGGCAATGTGGAGACGCATTATCTTGCTGGAAGATGCCATCGCCCGCGGTGTAAAAACAGTTCATGAAGGGGTACAAGTGGTCCTCAAGCAGATCGACGTAGGAAGTAGCACGCAGAGTGGATGTCAGATGCACCAATGGACCCATTGCATGCCACGAGAAAACACCCCTCCAACTGCCTGAGTGGTCCCCACCTGACAAGCGAAGTCCATGGCTTCGTGTGGCCTGCACCAAACATGGACACGACTATCGGCCCGATACAGCTGAAACCGTGACTCGTCGGACCAGGCAACCCTTCACCAGTCCTCAGCGGTCCAATGTCGATGTTAGTTGGCCCAGGCTAGGCGTTGCCGACGATGTGCAGCTGTCAAGAGTGGCACCCGTCGTGGCCTCCTGCTCCCAAAGCCTGCAGCTGCCAAGGTTCGCCAATTGCCGTCCCCTCGTTGGGTGTATCTCGATAGACCCTTGCAACAGTTGTGCGGGAAAACTGCAGGGTGTTGACTACATCTGATATTGAGGCACCCATCCGCTGGCACCAACAATCACCCGTTCAAATGGGCATAGCTCTCGGCGTGCTGCCATTTCTGCAGCTGGTTTTTCTTACAATGATTGTGTGATACCAAGGAGTCCTGTGCACTTGCATTCCGAGAATGGAAGCAACGGGGTCTGTCTCGTTCCGGACAGCGAACCTGATTGGAGGGATGCGCCATGACTTTTGGTGAGTGAGTGTATATGTATATGACTATTTAGAAAAACTCTCCTTAAATTATGCGAGAAGCTTTCAATGGAAAACCGGAATTTTATGTTTACAGAGTATTTATTGTAAACAATGAAATAATTACATTATTACTTACAATATAGTCAATGCACCTGCGCTAAAGCTTGACGAGTGATTAGATATCGCGGGAAAAGAATTCTTTCGCACGGATGCGCAGACACTCATCACGAGTGCTCCGCCAATAACACTCTTTTTGGAACATCATCTAGTTACGAGTGATTTGATGGGCTGATCCGTTCAACTGTGATGCCACCTATTTGACGATAATACGCCGCCTCACGTTCTCCACAGTTGCAATATTGCCTTCAGTGAGTTCCTTAAATGCTGGACCCGAGTGAGGACAATCCTCCACACTGGTGACGCCGCTCTTGAACTTTTCAGCCATTCATAATTATGTGACGGTATTGAGTTCTCACCCAACGATAAATCTGCATAAGTATTACACCTTCACTAAACAGATATCATCTCTTGCTTGGTACAGTGCTCCAACGGCGCCGCCATCTCTTGCTTGGTATCTCAATGCCACAGCATCTGCATATTCTATTAAAAAAACACAACGATCTTTGTATACGAGAGTTTTAATACAACTTTTCCGTTATCTCATTGAGCGCACCTTTTATACATATTTATACTTTGTAACTATTAATAATACCTTTTCACTTATTTATACGTTGTATTTGAATGATATAAACATATAACTTCCTTTAATTTTATATAAAAATAAATAAATAAATATTAAAATAAATAGTAAATAATAATGACCGTCCGCAATTTTGGGGACATCAATTTGGACATCCATTGGATAGCAACCAGACCTCAAAATTTGGAGATCATCAAATACCCAAAATTGTGGACTGAAAAATGACTTTTCATCATCATTTTTTTTCATTTCTATAAATACTTCCAAGTGAAAAGATATTATTTAAAAAATTTTAAGATTTTTAATAATTTCTGCATGGTCAACTTTAACATTTAACGAAATGATCTTTCACCTTTATGGCCTATTTTCACGTTAGTTAAAAATATATGCGAACATAACGTAGACTTAATGTCCTCGTTAAAGGGTTTCATACCTCCCTAATTAATATAGTTTTGGTAACTTCGTCAAAGTTTTAATGAGAATGAAGGGATGATGTTTCATATTCAAAGCAAGCCCACTTTCGATTATTTGCTTCATGGTTTAAAGATACGAAGCCCATAGGCGATTATTGAATTGCGGTATATGAATTGTTATAGAATAGACTAATAAATAATAAGCTGCTTGTATATTATTTCTCTTTAAAAACAATTAGATCAGAAATATTTTGCTACAAATTATTTACTATTAACAAAATAAAATAGTGTTCGTATGTCGTATCGGTCTGAATAATCTCTTTAGAATCAGCCTAATGATCACATATCTTTCAGTTTAGCAGGATACTAATAAAATTAAGGACATTGAACACTTGCCGAAGCGTAACTCTCAAATTCTCTAATATTGGTTTAACTCAAAAAATCTCGACATGCTGTATATCAATTTTTACTTATAATTTATTACTTCCACGTTCATTTTTAATCTTCAGCATGGAGCTGAAACATACTAGAATTATAGGGATTAAATAAAATTACTTATGTAAAAATTGCATTTTAAAGATTTTGGTCTTCATAGTAAACCAAACCTCCGTTCAACTGTAATTGGTCCTTCAAAATCACATGCCTCATTTTTAATGCACAATGTTTAACATTAAATTGTTAATAATTTTGCATTATTGTTTTAGAATCATTTCCTAGGGCATTTCGTAGGCTTGGGATAAGTGCTATGTTTTGAAACGATAGATCTATGGTATGAACGATAAACGCCAAAAATTGTGGACACAGGTATACAAAGTAAAGGAAAACTGAAAACACCAATCCACAGTAGATTTTTTTATTGACTCAGATGTACATTTCGAAAACAATATTTCCTTCCTCAGTGAGTGATTAAAACAAGAAGTATATACAGGGTGTAACTAAAGGTGTGTTACAAACTTTGGGGAATGATAGAACTGGTCAAAATAAGCATTTTTTGTTCTATGAACATTGGTCCACAACTGCATTGTTTAAGAGTTATAGCAACTGTTCAAAATGACGCCCTTCAGCGTTGCAGCATCTGCTGGGAGTCCCTGATGTTGTCTGCTGCTACAGCCAAACGTGCGATGAGTTCCTCCACTGAATTAACCATTGTTTCGTACATCAGGGACTTTAGGTGGCCCCACACAAAGAAATCCAATGGTGTTAGGTCTGGTGATCGTGGCGGCCAGGTAACTGGACCACCCCGTCCAATCCAACGATCGCCAAACGTATCAGTGAGGAAGGCCCGGACATGCTGTGAGAAATGTGGAGGTGCACCATCATGTTGGAACCACATTACTTGACGGATGTTAAGAGGTATGTCATCCAACAGTTCAGGCAGCACCTCCTGAAGAAAGACGAGGTAGGTTTGTGCATTCATACGAGCTGGGAGAATGTACGGCCCAATGAGGCGATTGCCAACAATACCAGCCCACACGTTGACAGAAAATCGTTGCTGGAAGCGCCTTGTCGAAATGGCATGTGGGTTGATACGGTCCCAAACATGGATATTCTGGTGGTTGAAAATGCCTTCCCTGGTGAATGTTGCTTCATCAGTGAACAGCACCTGCTGTGGGAATGCTGGTTCCTCTCTACAACGTGCAAGAAACCATCTGCAGAATGCCATACGTGGTGCAAAGTCAGCAGCTCCAAATGCTTGCACTCGTTGCATACGAAACGGATGAAACAGTTGGTCATGCAGAACTCGCCAAACAGACATGTGATCTGTGTTCATGATGTGTGCAAGCGCACGGGTGCTACATGTTGGTCTTTCGTGAACTCTACGAAGCACAGCTTCTTCGAATTGAGCGGTACGACGAGTGCGAGCGCGACCATGCTCTCCACGCATCACAGCTACACTTCCTGTTGCTCGTAGACGTCGCACAAGCCGAGCAAACATTGTGTGAGCTGGCTGACGACGTTGTGGAAACTGCCGTCTGTACAGACGACAAGCAGCCCTTCCATTACCGTCTGCAGCACCGTACACTAACAACATGTCAGTGCACTCGTTAAAGGTGTAGTCCATATCCGGATGCGATCACACACGTTAGATTTTTTAGTGTGCAGGATCTGCTTGCATGGTAATGTGATGGTGTGGTCATGTTACTTTAAAAATTTACATGACCATACCATAATTCAGAAAGGGGTGTGTCATAAGCCTGCATTGATGCTGAAGACGTCATTTTGAACAGTGGAATATTCGCCCATAACTCTTAAACGATGCAGTTGTGGACCAATGTTCATAGAACAAAAAATGCTTATTTTGACCAGTTCTATCATTCCCCAAAGTTTGTAACACATCTTTAGTTACACCCTGTATAAGATGCAAGAACCAATGAGATAATTTTACAAAACTCAAAAGAACAAATAACAACTTTTCATAACCACTAACTTTCATAACGTAATAGAATAACCAATACCATCTTCTTCTTAGCAAGCAAAATGAACCCACTTAATATTGGATCCATTTAGATCTATGGTTTGTTGCACAATACATTTTCTTATTACTATCAAGGAACAGAACTCAAGCATATTTGCTTAATCAGTATATTATCTAACTTTCTTATTTGCTCAGAGTGAGAATAATATAGTATATGGGTATCCGAACTTAAATTGACAAACTCAAAATGAAGACCATAGAAAGAAGAACATATAAACATAACAATAATAAATGTATCACAGTTACTTTAAAAGTATGAATATAAATAAAATATGAAATACCACTAAACATTATATACAAATGGCCAAAACGCATAGTTCGCAAACGGCATGCGGCTTTTTGGCCACTTTTTTTTGTTTGTTTGATGTTTTTGAAATAATAAAATCAAAACTTACAAATCAAATCTAAACTTTTTTGTGTTTCTGACTCTTCAAAAATATGGACTCTTCCAAATGTTTGTTGACATAACTGAGCTTGAGCGTCCCTATTTTAAAACAAGAAATAAAGAAATCATTAGTGCATGTCTTCATTAACATTTGTTACAGCTACCTCATTATTACAAAACAAAAAACAACAGAAAAAAAGACAAAAAGATGGCGAGACAAGCATAAAAACCAAATGCATAATAGTAATACAAGTGATTAACAAGTAATATTTTTCTCTGCCAATTAGTCTTAGGAACATCGTACTCCATTTAACTAAAAATCAAAATAAGTCAAAAAAAGATCCAAGTAGTAAACTTTTAAACATAAAACATAAAAACTATTACAATATTGATAATATTAATGAATTTAAATTTTTCATGTTGTTTTGGTTATACGTGTTTATAATGATAATAGCGTTAGTAAACAATAGTTGATAACATTACTATGTTGGCCAAAATTAGTATTATAATAAAGGTAAATATATGTAGGGGTGCTATAATATTTACCAAGATTATTATTTAGCAACTAGATTGCAATAAAATAAATTGCTTTAACAGCCTTCTGAAAACGCAATAAGTTGACTGCGAACGAATTTCTAGTGGTAATTTCGACCAGATTTTTAAGCCACTATAAGATATGCTCGAGCTTTTCAAGGGGAAGGCGAATATTCCTGGCTTGTCTGGTAGAATACGTGTGATTACAGAACTAATTACAAGAACAGGGGATACCTTTAAAGTCCCCTTTAACATTTAATAAATAAATGTAGCTAGTTGTAATCGATAAATCTGATAAATTGTAAAAATATGAAAGGATGGAAATAAGTATGAAATAGAAACGGTTTTCGGTGTTTTAGTCAGTACCCTCAAAAATCGTTTTTGAAGTTTTAAAAATCTTGTAATGAGTAATGAATTTTAATGGGGTGGTTGTCAAAGAACCAAGCACTGCGACCTCAGGTCTATTGTACTATCCCCAATGACGATGAAAGAACGATTATGAACGGGACAAACACAAACATCCATGCCCTCGGCGGGATTCGGACCCGCGACTTGCTGGTGTCGAGAGCGGAAAGACCTGTGCCTTAACCCTCTCGGCCACCGATCCGGCAAAAGTCGTGTAAGTTTATAAGAGGTGGTTGAACCCCAGAAAATTATACCGTAGCATAAAGTAGTGTGTATTAAAGTAAAATAAAGCAACAAGAGTATATTACTAGGCAAAGAGTGTAGCCTGGAGATCAGCCCTAGTCTCTTATTAATAGGAAATTCAAAATAATTTTACTAAAATTTTGAGAAAAATATAACTAGATTCGATTAAGATATTGTCGAAAAGGAAAATGGCGGATCGAATGAAGAAAGCAATGACGATGAAAGTGTTTCATTGCTCAATGAACAGGAAGTTCCTTTTCTTCCGTCATCCGAAAAGAATAATGAAACCTTAGAAATTCTAAATTTTTGTGCAAAAATGATGTTCCAGGTGGAGATATTAGATAACTATTTTAAAGTCAGTAATTATATAAATAAGAAATTGATAAGTATGCGAAAGCAATCAACTGTTCTTGATAGTTTTGTATATCATTAGCAGTAAAGTTTGTATTTATGGTATAACGTTGCCAAATTTATTACAGTAAAAAATTTTACAGTATTATTATACTCTTCAAATAGGACGAATTTCAGATTTACGAAATGACATCTTGACACTTGAATTTGTATTAGGCGGATTATATTGTTGTATTTTGTTATTTTTTTGGAAAAAAGTGCCATTGCTGTTAGTGTAAAAAAAAAGAATAAAGCTTTCTTTCCTATTTTCATCAATAAAGTTTCGTTGAGCGGCATTCACATGTGTTTATTCCAAGAAATTCTCTCACAAAACGGTGTTAAACAAAACATGGCCATCTCTCCCGGACTTACCCTATTACAAAAATAAATGTTTGCTTCAGCATTCCAAAATGAAAATTCCATCCTTATATTATTTACTATTTTTCTTATCATCTCTTAATATTTCAGAAATTCCGGTATTTAACCAGTCCATTAAATATCAGTCTTCTGTTATCATTTTTGGTTTTACCATTTTGCAATTTATATTCGTAATGGACAAATTTATTAAGCGTTATTCAGGAATGAGTGAACATTAAAGTTAATTTAAATTAAATGCTGGTTCTAAATTAATACTTCTCCATATGCTAGTCAAAATTTGATTTAATATATAAAGAAAAACGGCAATTATTTACTTAAATAGGCATTCCTGTGCAGACGTAGTAGCAACAATTCTTGTACGGTATAACCGATTTTGGATCTGTCAGATGACAATTTTTCCTATTAAAAAGTAATGGATATAATTGCACGATCGCCTGCGTTTTTCTTGGTTCTGAGAGGCATCCATCCGTCATAAATTATGTGAAAAATATTCATACAATACTTAGAAATTCGATTTTTAATCTTAAATTAGATCAGATATACAATTTATTTCGTTGGAAAAAGAAAACCATAATTTTCTTTATTTACTTATATCTATCAAAAATCCTCCTGCAGGAACGTTTTAAAACCAGAGGAAAATCGCATTGGTGATTGCGGAGGCGCCCTTCCTATATTTCTGGATGCATAGCAAACATTCATTACATAGATCAAATATCTTGAATTACTCTTATGTAACAGGTACGGTATTTGAAATTCTAATGAGAGAGTAATAATAATTTTTATCAACACAGTGTTCGCGATTCAAATGCTGTATTACTGAATTAGATTAAGGAGTGATAAACTTGGTCCAGATTCTGCTAATTTGTTTTCGAAATATTGCATGCTATAATTTTTTCTAAAGTCACTTGGAAGATATTTTTATCTCATTCGCTATCTAACGATGTTACCATTATCGGATCGTATAGAGTATTTATTATTAAGTGTTAGAATTACTAAGTATGAATTAACAATTAATAAAATTGTAAAATCACATAGCATTTTATGCATTTATAAAAATTCTATAAGAATGTAAAAAAATTATATAATAAAAACACTTTGTTGTACCTTTTAATATTCGCCCTTTTTCCTTGATAGCTTTATTCATCCCACGATTAGAAGAACTTTTAACTTAACGGTGAGACAATTATCCTAACAGGGATAATTGCTCTGAATTGTTTTCAAGCGTATAAATTGCCACTGAAAGGTAATTAGGTAATTACTTTTGTTTTCTCCCTTTACTTTGGTGCGATTGCAACTGATTAAACTTTAATCCAATTGCACCCCCTCCCCCCCATAAACGTAGTTGAGCAGTTAATTGCCACCTGCGAGTAAATTTACGCTTTCAAGAGTCAGCCAAGGGAAGAGTGCAGCGGGCAGATTAACAACACTGATCTCAAAATAGACTTCTAATACGTGAAAACCTCCACTGGAATTAAATTACAGTTTAATGGATCTGGGTCTCTCTGTACAAGCATCTGCTTTTACCCGAAGACTCATTTAATGATCGTAATAACTCGATTAAAATATGACGTAATACCATTTGTAATATTTGGATTGCGCTGTTGTGGTTGGGACTTGTGTCCAAATGGTTATTCTCTTTTCATTATTTGTCTGTTACATGCTTCATGTGTTCTGAAGGTCTTTTATTTAAATTTTTTTGTCATTCAAGGCTTTCCCATTGGAAAGGTAAATTGGCTTGTAATAAGTCGTGTGCTAAACAATTATGAAATCGACATTATTTCATAATGTAAATAAAATATCTTAGTATTGGCGTTGATTTTTTATGTTTGGATTATACAATTTTTTATGCGAAAGCTTTAAACAGTATAGGGTGTCCCATTAAAAACGGAACATTTAAAATCAATACCATTTTTAAATTTATAAGACTATTCCTTATAAAACTGTACTACTACAACATGGCAGGAAACTTAAACAACAAATTCAATGATGATGGCACTGAAAATTATGCTCCAAATTTCCACCTTGCTGATTACGACATTCCCACAATCTCACAATGAAATTATTAATAACTCGGTGCAAGGTGTCTTCACCAATGTTGTTCACTTCCTGTGTTATGCTGTCCCTCAAGTTTTGTAGGGTTGTGGGCTAATCGCAGTATACTCTGTCTTTTAAATATCCCCACAAAAAATAATCCAGCGGATTTAAGTCTGCGCTTCGAGGGGGCCAAATGATGTGTGTGCTGGTGTGTGCGTCTGCTAATCACTCGGTCCTCAAATGATTCGGCGATCATCTTTAAGGAAATGTTAGCACAGTGAGGGGTTGCCCCATCTTGTTGAAACCACATATCCTCTAAGTCATAATCTTTATCCTGTGTATCAGGGATGAACTTGTCTCGTAACATTTCTCTGTAATTTTCCTTAGTGACTCCGCCATCAAACCAGTAGGGACCAAAAATGTGAGAGTTTGATATTGCACACCATGCTGTCACTCGCTCAGGATGAAAGGTTTTTCAATGAATTCATGAGGGTTAACACTCCCCCAAATTCTCATGTTTTGTTTACTGACATAACCATCCAAATGGAAATGAGCTTCATCCATAAAAAATGTGCTTTGGAATTGATTCATCTTCCTCAGTCCTCTCAATCATGAGTTCTGCAAATTCGGCACGGATTCCTTTATCACCTTCGTTCTGTTTCTGAAACACCTGCGTCTTGTACGGGAAGAGTTTTAAATCATTCTTCAGTATTCGATGGACACTGATCCTTGACACACCAGTTTAATTGGAGGCACGACGAACAGACTTTTTTGGACTGTTGATGAAACATTCTGTAACATGATTAACCGATTCAGGTGTTCGAACAGTAGGTGTTCGTTTTTTGGATTTGTTGAAGACTGACCCAGTTTCGTTAAATGTGTCCACCAACCGTCTTATGGTGCTCTTAGAAGGCCCTTTATTCGCTTTAATAAGCCCATGATTCGATCGGAATAAACGACGGGCAGCTGTTAACGACTGTGTTTGATGTTACAGGGTAACCAACTCGACACATTCCCTTGTTGTTAAGTTAGTCACTATTTTTGGTTTTCTGCCGCAGGTGTCTATAAAAAATGGTGTAGCAAAACAAAAACGGAAAAAAAACTTTTTAAACAGCAGTGTTTTGAAATGTTCCATTTTAAATGGGACACCCTGTATAGTTGAAAATATGTCGTCTAACATATCTATAACATTAAATTCTAAAAAAGTTCAGGAAAATCCAATAAATGAAAAATAGATTTATGTCTAATATGATATTTTAATGATTCCAAGTAACTAAAAATTACAAACTAAACATTAAATGTAAAAGTGTAAAATGATGGGATGCACAATGTGGTATGGCTTATTCAGCGTTATATTAAAAATATAGTCACTTGTTGAAGCAAACGATGATGTGGTCCAATGTTCCATCGATCACTAAGATGGTTGGTATGATGTTTGTTGGCCGAATTTTGAAGGTATTTTTTGATTGAACTTGAACGTAACGTTGATGTATTCAAATTTTAAACAGTTTTCTATCTTGGACATGTGATGCGATGTTGAAACAAAATGTGATGATTTTCACACACTGAGATGGTTCGTATGACATTGGTTGGATAAATTTCTTGAAGGTAACACCGATATGACATATAACGAATTGAATTAATTTAAAAATTCAAGAAATCTACCCAACCAACATCATACCAACCATCTCAGTGTTTGGAAATCAGCATCTTTTGTTTCAACATCACATCATACGTCCAAGTCAGAAAACTGTTTAACATCTGACGATATTTTTATTATTTATTTAATTTTTACTGCCATATTACAGCACATATGTCAAATTTATATGAGCAGAACTACATCAAAAGAAATCAAACAAAATATTGTAATCACATTTTTTACTAGACATTTACAATCATTATAAGAAAAATGAAAAACATCAAATTCATTATTTAATTAAATAAAAATATTAAAAAATTGAATCAAATGCTGGAACGAAGAATGATAATAAAACCCACAAATTAGTGAAAAATGAAGACGAAAAGAAGGCACCTTACAATTAATATGAGATAAAAGTATAGATTGAGTTGAATTTATTTCAAGTTAAAAATAAACAGAATATCTTGAGATACTAAGACTTCTGAATTCGACGTGTAATGGCTCTTTTTGACATTTCAAAGAAGTAAACTTGTTTCGAAACAGTTTTATAATATCGTATAAAGGCCGCACCAACAAAACGTCTTTCTACACGTAAAAAAGTTTGTAGGTGCATCTGTGCACAACTGGTCCAAATCGGTGAAGCATTACTGAAGACGGAGAAGACAACCACATCGTAAAGCTTTGAAAATATTTACAAGTTACCAAGATTACGCGTATGGTAACAAAGGCTACCTAGAAGAGCATAGACCTTCCGAGTAACCGCCTGTATACATTGTTTAAAGGAAAGCTTCAAATCAAACAGCACACCCAAATCACGGGTTGTAGAGACCCTTTGAATATTCACGTTATCGAGCGTAAAGGGAAAACGCTGCCGAGAAAAGGAGAGTGCTTTAATTTTTATAGAGTCAATCATTACATATAAGGTGTGCCCAAATGAAAAGGAGACGACGGTTATATCTAACGAATATTTTAATTACAGAATATTTTAAGTACAGAAGATCTGAAGTACAGATAATGTGCATCATGACGCCTACACATAATTGCCTTAGATAATGATGCACTGATCTCAGATCGTAAGAAGCGAATGATAGCTTCAGTGTTGAAACTCCTGGGTTGCATACGGATCCGTTTTTCACGGTGTTCTGCACTCCCTTGTCGCAGATGAACCGATGACCTGTCATTGATTTTTTTATAGGGGGGGGGGGGCGAAAATATGGGAGTCACATGGGGAGATGTCGGGGCTGTACGGAGGATGTTTGAGGACTCCCCATCGAAATGTTTCCAGCAGAGGAGAATTCAGGAAGGTAGCCGGCTCGCTACGGCTAGGTGGGCTAGCCTAGACTTTTCCCTGAACGCGTTCGCTAGGCTTGGCTAGCTCCGCCCGTCTGTAGCCGGCTAAGTTTTTAAGCGAGCTTCTCAAAAGTTGGCTGCGTTGGTCATTTTCAAGATGGCTGCGCCCACTGACGCAAAACGTTCATGAAACTATGATCGAAACACGATTCATTATCAACGGACATGAAGTTATTTTACACAACAGCGACGAGATATTTACGGCTAAGTCAAGGAGAGATTGTAGTATTGAATATTTTCTTACTTCTGTATGACTAATAAAATGTTTAGCTTTTATTTTTATTATTTAAGCTTGTAACAGAAATTAATCAAAATAAAACAGAAATTTTTTACTCTTTCCCATTTTTTCACTCTTTTTTTCATCCCTTCATTGTTTCCCTTCGATTTCGATCTTCGATGGCTAGGCCCTAGTCTAGCAGTGGGCCTAGATCGTTCAAATACGCTACGGCTAGATCGCAGTCTATCACGTGATGGCTAGGAGGCGATACCTCTAGCCATAGCGAGCCGACTACCTTCTTGAATTCACCTCCGGTGAAGGGTCTTCTTGGCCACAAGTGGCTTAGCGTTGTCCTGGAGCAGCACTATCCATTTCGAGAGCTTCTCTCTGCGCTTGTTTTCGATGGCCCGTTTCGGCTTCAGCCGTAACGTTCAGCTTTAATTGTTTCGCTTGTTCTAGCAAGTTGAGGAGTATGGATCCTTCTTCGTCGAAAAAGAAACTGAGCTTCACTTTTCCGGTCTTCATGGCAGAGTGAGCTGTTTTGGGACGTGGGGAACCGGGATGACGCTACATCTATCGACCAACTTCGATTAGATACAACGGCACTACAGTGAAAGTTTTCATTTGGCCACACAATATAATTCCTAGTACACCAAGTTTGCACCTACCTAATGATATATTCAAGTTCAACCAAAAAATACCTTCAAAATTTGCCCAACAATCATCATGCCAATCATCTTAGTGATTGACGGAACATTGGATATAGTCTGTTGCTTCAACAAGTGACTATATTTATTTTGAACATAACGCTGAATACATTATACCAAACGATGTATTCCATCCTTTTACATTTAATGTTTAGTTTTTAATTTTTACCTACATGATAATTATTAAAATACACTATTAGACATAAATCCAATAAATGGTTTATATTTATTCAGATTACAACTAATATGATACGAATCACGATTAAGACGATTATACATAATATTTAATTATTTACCTCAAAGGTGATCTTAAATCCATTTACCAAAAGGAATTTTTAATGTACTTGTACAAATTTAGAACAGATGAGTTCATAGCTGTTTTAAATATCCCCTCTTCCGTCTGCTTGCACAGCTGAACTCTACGTCACATTTTAGAAGTAAAGGAGTTTTATGTCACTCTGGTCAAAGAATTTTAAAAAGAGCATTAACTTATATATTTTTATAAACATTAGAAATTTCTTATAATATTAATGCGTTCGTGTTATCTACCTGCATCTCCTCCATTTTCCAGTGCCATTTATTTACATTTTAAAGAAGGTTATGATAGAAATACTTTTGAATGGAGAGGGGAAAATTTCTTTTTTTTATCGTCCGATTCCTGCCAACCCAACGTTCTAACCCTGAGATAAAACCGATAATCGTAAAAGCCGCATTACCTTTTTTAATGACAAAGACTTCCATTGAATGATGTACTTTAAGCCTATGGTGGCCATCACAGTCTGGGCCACTTGTATAAAGGTTATCCGTAACCAAATGTTCCAACGATTTGGCACCATTTGCCGTTGTCTGATTTAAGCTATCATCCGTTCAGTCACATTTGCAGTTTTTTTGTACAATTATGCAGCTATTTCTTGCAAAAGTGAAAAATTTTAAATATCTATAACTTTTCATTTTTTAATTAAAAATGTTCAATTATTTTTATTTTGAATGTAATAAGTTTGTATTAGACATTCATAATTGCAGGCTCTCCGAGCATTCCATGAAAATCCGTTTCTTGGCTTTTATTTTGTAGAATAATCTACTGTTCTTATAGACTGTAGAGACCCTGTTATTAAAGCTTTTATTCAGAAATCAATAGCAACTCCGAGCCTCTTTGTTTAAGGTCTGTTTTAGACTAACGAAATTCGTATTCGTAATTAAAATCTACAGAATCTTTTAAAATTGAATTAATATATTTAACTTTGATAATTTTATGTAGTTCACTAACTAATTTAATTAACTTATTTTATGTATGCTTTATGTATTTAATTGTTCCATTAACCCCGTTTTGGGCGTTTAGCCTGTTGGGGGACAACATTGGGTACCTCTTCTGGTATATCTGGTCTGGGCTTCCCAGTGATGTTGTAACATTATGATTATTATCATTGTTTGGGGAAGCCAAACTCGGATCAAGTCCGGAAGCCAATCCCAGAGGCGGACCCAAAAGAGGGCCAAAGCCCAAGGGACTTAAATGCGAGGGAGGGAAAGTTATGCACTCTTGGGAGTATTGATGTTTGGGTGTAGGAATTTCCTTACTATGTGACAGGTGTTAAGAATTGTGGCTTTCTGTAAGATTTTGTATAAGTGTGGGTTTAAATTTAGTGTTGACAGGCTTTTGTATAGCGAATGTGGAATAACCCCAGTGGCAGAAAGAACGATAGGAACAATATTTA
Organism: Rhysida immarginata; assembly: GCA_023313115.1. Taxonomy (NCBI): domain Eukaryota; kingdom Metazoa; phylum Arthropoda; class Chilopoda; order Scolopendromorpha; family Scolopendridae; genus Rhysida; species Rhysida immarginata. Next base: position 1,810,879 of record JAHWFO010016894.1, read on the forward strand.
CTCTGTTAACTCCCCAAAGGCGTTTTATTTCATGTGCAAGATCCGTATATTTAGTGATCTTGTCAGTGTATGTCTTTTGTAAATTGTGTGTGTTGGGGATGGAGATATCAATTGAGGCGTTGAGCGCAAAAGTGGCCCAAGCCGAAAAAAATATGTTCTGAGAAAATCGCAAAACAAAAATACGACATTTTGATGATAAATATTTCAAAGGCATATTGTAGTAGATAAAAAAAACCTTTTTATACTTACATATTTACACTGTAAAAAGCAATCTATCAGCAAGTTATTTCCACATGTTACTCTTTTTCAACATTATTGTTGGTTGGGCCACTATTGCGCTCAACGCCTCAATTATGTAAGTCACTTTGTTTTGCTTATCTACTAGTGTAATGTCTGGTCTGTTATGAGGGATAGTTTTGTCAGTGATTATAGCTCTGTCAAAATATAGTTTATGTGTGGTGTTCTCTAAGACAGTGCCGGGGATATATTTATAGTAAGGAGTGTGGATGTCCCTTAGCTTGTGTATCTTAGCTAGATGTTGATGTATGATGTTGGCTACCTGGTTATGTCTGTGTAAATAATCTGTCTGCGTGAGTATTTTGCAACTGGATATGACGTGTTGGATGGTTTCCTCTGCGATATGGCATTTCCTGCAAGACCCGTCAGTCGAATCTTTGATAATATGTTTTCTGTAACTTTTAGTGTTAATAACCTGGTCTTGTATGACAATCATGGTTCCTTCAGTTTCCCCAAAGAGACTCCCTTCACTCAACCAAAAGTTCGACGCTTTTTTGTCGACGTGTGACTGGTTGAGGTCAGAAGGATGTCTACCGTGGAGTTGCTTTCCGAGCCATGATTGAAGTTTAGTGCATGTTGTAGGAATGTTATGGGTGTTCTGCATGCTGTTCAGATTCAGAGGTGTGTATTTTGTATCAGCCATGCAGACTGCTTTGTGTAATGGTGATGTGTGTTGTTTAGAGTGAAAGAATTCTCTGAGTGACTGAGTCTGTTTCTGGTGTAGATCTGTTATGTCAATAAGACCTCTGCCTCCCTCTGAACGAGGCAGGGTGAGTCTTTCAATAGCTGCATGTGGATGATGCTTTCTGTGATTATTATTATTAATATTATTATTATTATTATTATTATTATTATTATTATTATTATTATTATTATTAAACAAGGCGATCTGTATATTACATGCGACATTTTAAATTCAAGCCTTCATGAATTTTGAATTATATTACTATATTTAGATCTTGAATTTCTGGTTCGCAATTCATTAAGAAGAACTTGCTACCTGAGAAACTAATTCTCCTTTCCATGTGCGTAGTGTGGATAATTTTCTTAAATCCGACTCGAAAGACTAAACGTACACAGTGTAATGTCTTTTCTTTCATTTTTATACATTTAATATTAATCTTGGCATGATTTCACTGTATAAGGCGTTTAAAATTATTTTTCACTAATTTTTCTCTAAACTTGCGAAGGCAAATTTTTTAGGCCTTCTGTCATTTTGAATTAACGAACAATATTTTTTTTTAAAGTAAATTTCTGTCTATCTGTGTAATTTTGGCCGAAATAAAACAAATTCATGTTAAAATTAAACATCTGACCTATTATATAATAAGCGTTAATAAATGAGATAATCAAATCTCGAAGAGTCACTGTCGCATATATTTGGAGATCTATAGAACGAAGCTAAGAGTCCTACCGCGCTTCTCGGTGGACGACTGTACTCTTTCTCTTCGTTTGATGTCTTCCTTACACCTATGCATGAATAATCGGTGTTCCTTTTCTTTCTGTATCATGCTTTTTCGTTTTTTGACTGGAATTTTGATTGTACTTAAAAGAAGAAATTCGAGTGAAATGTCGCCTATGTGCGCATGCCAGACATAACAATGCGTTCGCAATGCAAACGTGCTCCAAACCACCGCCAGTAATGCTTAAATGTTTGATAAAAAACGTCATTCATCTACTCATTACTACCAACTAGTTGATGTATTATTTAAGCAATTCAAATTAACGACTTAGAACCGTTAGAATACGTACCATTGAATCGATTTCGACAATTTTCGGACGTATCCAAGCCCTGCTCCATATTTAGTGATTGGCAAAAAGAAATTTTGAAAATCTTTCATGCTTTTCGAAACGTAATGGTTTATATCTGCATTTTCATTAAAATATCACTACTGCATATACCCAATATCGCCATTTTTCAGCAAACGATTCGTCATGTGTGATGCATTTAAATGGGTTTGTTTTAGAAGCACAGGGAGCATATTAATTTCGAACAAGCAAAAATTATTTTAAAAAAAAGGTATGTTAAATTTTAACCTGTTATTTAATCATTTTTATTTAAAAACTGCTATATAGTCAAAAAGCAAAAAGAACGAGCTGACGATCCCGGAAGTTATTTAAGAACTAATTCGGTTGAATTCGAAGTATGTCATTATAAATGATTTTGCAACAATGAGAAATTTAAATAAAAACATTAACAAAACTAAGCAAAAAATCTGATTGATTTGATGGGGAATTTCACGCTGATTACGAGTATGCGTTAATTTTTTCGATATCTCTAATTATTTTTAATTTCTTTAATTTTATATTTGGCTTTACCTTCTCCCAGTACTGCAACATATTTAAGAGGACCAAGTGCTGTATTAATGGAAGATAGCTTAATCCTCTTACTTGCCAGTTCATTAAATTACTAACAATTTACTGGTGTTAGTCAATAAAGACAATAATAATAATATTAATATTTATGTGATTACATATTTTCATATTAAATACTGGATAAATGAGCTGTGATCAAAGCTCAAATCAAAAAACGTGTATAGCTCGATTAACTCAGAACATTACCTATTACATGGAGATATCTCAAAATCATCTTACCATTGCGGAGATATCGCAGTTCGTCTTTAAAAGTGTTCGAAAATTCTGGACTTCCAGACAAGCCAATGATAGTTATAGTCAGAGTATCTTTCTTGACACTCACTAATGCTCTTAATTTATACTGGTCACACTTTTCTAAGATCTTCCGTTCTCGAAATACAACCTGTGACGCAGTTTCGATACATAATAATGGTTTTAATAAAAGAAATTTCTAATTCATATCATGCATCATCTCAAATTTTAACAAAGTTAAAAGCCTCGTTACTGAATTAACGAAATGGGTCATTTCGTTACCAGTTTTTTTTTTTTTTTTTTTTTTTTT